>JAAWWB010000099.1:0-128308 GCA_018804465.1 Populus tomentosa
CAACAATGGATCCCTCGTAATACTCATATAAAAATTCATAACAATTAACATTCAGTATAATACGATGGTAGATATTTTGTAATACTCATACAACCACTTGTGACAATTAACATTCAGTATAATACAATAGTAGATCCTTTATAATACTCTTACAACCATTCATAACAATTAACATTTAGATGATACAATGGCAGATCCTTTGTAATACCCATACAACCATTCATTACAATCAACATTCAATATAATGCAATGGCATATCCTTTGTAATACTCATATAACCATTTGTGATAGTTTAGCATTTAGTATAACACAACAGTATAAACCTTTTGTATCACTCATCCAACCATTCATAATAGTTATTGTTCAATACAAAGTAATAATAGATCCCTCGTAATGCTCATATATTTTTTTAAAAAAATTAAAATTCAGTATAATGCAAAGGTAGATCCTTCGTAATACTCATACAACCACTCGTGATAATTAACATTTAATATATAGGGAAAGGCCCTAGTGTTCTGCTTATGTGCATCTATTCCCTCTCACTGTACAATTTTTTCTTCTCTTGATCTATGTACTCTCCGGGGCTCTTTTTCTGTCAACACTACTGGAGTTCTATTCAGTTGACAATCGTCACGACCTTGTGGGAGCAACACTTCTGTCTGGCACGGTGTGAGCGCAATCTTTTGATTATCATGAGTTTGTGGGTTCTTCAAAATCTCTGGACTAGATTATGGGGAAATCTAAGAAGAACTCATTGCTTCTTCATGATGCTTAGTTTGATGGGCCTCATCTCTCACAACGAGATCCCCTTGCTGGAAATTGCAGTTCTCGATCTCTTTTTCGGGACTCTCCCCTACCAACCCTAGATTTTCTAGTGAAGGTTCTGGATGGTTCTCCTCCTCCTCTCCCTGATTTGCAGGTTCCAGTCACTAGTGAGGCTCTTTTGATTGAAACCTTAGATTCTGTAGCAATGAACAATGTTACGCCTGTGACCTCTTTTGCGATTGGGTTAGAAAGGAATGCTTTGGATGGTTGTTCTAGGTTACCCTCAGGACATAGCATGGGTCTTACCCAACAGGCCCTTGTGGTTGCTGGAACTCAGTCAGCCTCGCCAAGTTCTGAGCTGGCGCTGCGAATGGCTACCTCTTTAGCGTTGTCTCCCTTGGTGATTCTGAAGCAGGTCCGCTCTTGGCTCTGACTCCTCCTTGTTTCCCCTCACCAGGTTTTTCTCTGTCTATTATTGATGATTATTACCCAAAGGTCACTACACTGTCTACCCCTACTAATAGCCCTGACCTTACTTATGTTTGTTCATCTAATAATTCTGATTCACGCTCTTTGTTAACTGAAGATTTTGGTGAACTTAAAGAAATTTGGAAAGTATGTCTGATTGGATATTTAATTGGTAAAACTCATGGGTATACTTTTCTTGGGAAATTTATGGCCCATGTATGGAAATGCAATGTCACTCTGAATCTTCATGATTCAGGCTGGCTAGTCTTCCGCTTCTCTTCAAAAGCTGATATGCTCGAAGTTCTACATAGAGGCCCTTACTTTGTTCAAGGTAAGCCGCTAGTGATAAAGCCTATGCCTCTTTATTTTGATTTTGGTCAACCAGATATGTAACGGCTCGACCCAACTTGCCATATATTGTCCGCTTTGGGCCT
Organism: Populus tomentosa; assembly: GCA_018804465.1. Taxonomy (NCBI): domain Eukaryota; kingdom Viridiplantae; phylum Streptophyta; class Magnoliopsida; order Malpighiales; family Salicaceae; genus Populus; species Populus tomentosa. The sequence continues at coordinate 1,668 of JAAWWB010000099.1, forward strand.
TACCGCCCTTACGGTTTTGTTCCTGGTGACGTGAGCCCACTTCTAAGCCTGACGCCCCAAAACACGTATGGCAGAGTTACGCAGCGGAACCTGGCCCTCCCACCATATATTGTCCGCTGTGGGTCCCACAGACACCCTCACAGCTTTGTTCCTGTAGAAGCGAGCCCACCATGGGGCCTGACTCCTCAGAACGCGTATGGTAGAGTTACGCAGCGGAACCTGGCCCTCCCACCATATATTGTCCGCTATGGGCCCCACAGACACCCTCACGGATTTGTTCCCACATCAAAAGCGAGCATCCAAAGCCAGGGCCTTATAAGTGGTGTTGGTTGCCAACTTGTTATACGTGTTCTGAGGAGTCAGGCCCCATGGTGGGCTCGCTTCTGCAGGAACAAAGCAGTGAGGGTGTCTGTGGGGCCCACAGCGGACAATATATGGTGGGAGGGCCAGGTTCCACTGCGTAACTCTACCATACACGTTCTGAGGAGTCAGACCCCATGGTGGGCTCGCTTCTACAGGAACAAAGCCGTAAGGGTGTCTGTGGGGCCCATAGCGGACAATATATGGTGGGAGGGCCAGGTTTCGCTGCGTAACTCTGCCATACGCGTTTTGGGGTGTCAGGCTCAGAAGTGGGCTCGCGTCACCAGGAACAAAACCGTGAGGGCGGTAAGGCCCAAAGCGGACAATATATGGCAAGTTGGGCCGGGCCGTTACATTTGGTATCAGAGCCGAGGATGGCTCGTCTTAAGGTGGGGGGATTGTGATATCCCACATCGAAAGCGAGCATCCAGAGCCAGGGCCTTATAAGTGGTGCTGGTTGCCAACTTGTTATACGCGTTCTGAGGAGTTAGGCCCCATGGTGGGCTCGCTTCTGCAGGAACAAAGCCGTGAGGGTGCCTGTGGGGCCCAAAGCGGACAATATATGGCAAGTTGGGCCGGGCCGTTACAAGATATATCATTTGTACTGGTCTGGGCCAGTTGGAATGTCGGTCGCATGCATGTTTGTCAAAGATTAACAGTGTTATTTGCAAACCTATTCGAAGTGATGACCTCACTCTCTCCATGTCTCGGGTGTCCATTGCCAGAGTCATGATAAAGGTGGACCTATCAACAGACGTGTCTCGTTCTATCAACCTCTTTATGCCAGATGGAATAATTATCAAGGAATAATTATCAAGCAAAGGGTCATCTATAAATACATGTCGAAATTCTACTCTCATTGGTGTATGCCTGTATATACTAGCATTGCCTGTCAGAAGCTTAATTGTGGAGCAAAGGATTCTCCTACTTCTGGGATGGTAAAGAGAGCACATGTATCTCCCTTTGGTTCTTTTGATGAAGCTACTGCATTGAACCCTGCTATTAGCTAGCCCTTAGGGGATCTTTGTCCCAATGCTGAAAAGGCGGTAACTAGGCGTCAAGAAGCTATTCGTGGGGGGAAAAGGCAAAGCTCCTTTCTCAGCATGAAACATCTTCCTAGCACAAATTGGCCAATAATGCTAGTGCCTGTTAGAAGTTTAACACTGGATTTGAGGATTTTCCCACTTCTGGGATGGTAAAGAGAGCATATATATCTCCCTCTAATTCTTCTAATGAAGTTGCTGTAGTGAACCCTGTTATTAGCCAGCTTTCAGGGGATCCTTGTCCCAATGTTGAAAGTGCGGTAACTGGGAGTCGAGAAGTTGTTCACAGGGGGACAACGGCAAAGGTCCTTCCTCAACATGAAACATCTTCCTAGCATGAATTGGCTAGTAATTCTATAACAATCTTTGACGATTCTTTTGGGTCTGATTCAACTGGGAATGGGAAACATAGATGAAAAAAAAGGAAGGAAAAGAAAAACAGGGACAAAAGGAGACAAAAAGGGGAGAAACCAAAGAGAGTAGAGAGAAGGAGAACCAAAGAAGAAAACACAGAAAAAAGAAAAGCAAGGGAAGAGATAGAAATAGATGAGAAGAAGGGAAAGAAAACAAAGAGGAAACGATAGAGAGGAGAGGTTGAAACAAAAGGGGAAAATAGGAGAGTTTGGGGAGGCAAACAAAAGTTTTGAGAGGGAGACAGAATAGAAAAAGAAGAAGAACATAATCAGACAAGAAAAGTAAAAAACCAGAGGCTAGTACCTTTACACGGGGGAGAAGAAGAAAAGACAGTAGCGCAAGTGCTTGTCGCCGCCCAGCGCCATTGTGAGCAATCACCAAAGACAAGAACAATGATCCCTCATTCTAGGTAATCTTCTCCCCTTCTCTGTCCCTTCTTATTTGTTGTCCTCCTTTACATGCAGAACGTGAGCAATTCACGTTCTGCAGCAAAGGAAATATAATTAGCTAGTTACTGTGTTGCGCACAGTAATCAGCTAATTATAATTACCTAGTTATTATGCTCAACACAGTAACCAGCCATTTGTTCCCTCGGGTCAGACAACCCAACCCACATGGCTGGGCTGAGTCCAGCCTTGTAGAAAGAAGGTTTTCCTTTCTGGGTCGGTTCTGGCCTGATTTCATTTTTAGGCCGATCTCGGCCTAGTTTCCTTTTGGGCAGGGTTCGACCCATCCCAATTCAAGAAATTTTTTTTCAAAACTCTAAAAATATTTTTAAAACAAATTTGTGATTTTCCCCGTATTTATCTACAATTTTTGCTCGATACTAGATTTTTTTTTATATTGTAATGATACAAATTCGGTACTAAAATAACTGATTTTTGTCAAAACATTAAAAAAACATTTATGCATACGGCCAAGTATCTCAAGAAAAAAATCATATCGTATTTTCATATAACCAAAACTAAAAAAAAATGTATTAACATGTATTTTGACTTTAATAACTAGTTTATTAAAGCCATGAGAACTAGGCCAAAATTTCAAAAAAACTCCAAAAAATCATTTTGTTTTCTTTTAATATTAAGGATTACGCGCTTATACATAAGACTTAGTCTCAATATTAAAAAGATTTTTTTAAAAATTTTAGAATTGTTAGGTTTTTACGCAATAAGATAAGGACCTGTTTATTGAGAATGACTTTTCTTAAACCATAAATGGACCAACAACTAGAAAACATGAAGAGACCTTGTATTTTATCAGACAATAAAACAATGCATCTTACCTTAGGTAGGGCGTATTTGGGGTGTTAATACCTTTCCTTTACGCTACCAGTCCCCGTACCCGATCTCCAACACCAGTTAGGGTTCATAGTGATCAAAATACTAGGTGACGACTCTCATTCTATTTTCGACTAATAAAAGACAAGAATTCCTTGTCTCCTAATTTTCCTGATTTTTCCAGGATACCAACATCTAGGATTTGAGGTCGCTGCAACATCATATACGTGTGACAATTCTCAAGACAAATACTACATTAACTAACTCCAGGTCGAGCACCAGGTAGCTCACCTTATGAGTCTTTAACTGCCTAGATGTAGAGGCGATCACCTTTCCATGTTGCATCAACACACACCCTAATCCCTTTCATGAGGCATCACTACAGACTACAAAACCCTCGGTCCTTGAGGGAAGTGTTAACATTGGAGTGGTGGTGAGCCCTCTCTTCAATTATTGGAAGCTTTCCTCACATTATTCTGACCACACTTATTTCTTATTCTTCCTAGTTAGTTGGGTTAAAGGGGTTGCAATCTGGTAAAACCCTTCAATAAATCTCTAGTAGTATCTTGTGAGTCCTAGGAAACTATGTATTTCAGTGATTGAAGTTGGTCTTTCCCATTTCAAGATTGCTTTGGCTTTCTAGGGGTCTACAAAAACACCTTCGACTAAAATGATGTGTAAGGTCTGCCTTCATGTCACTCTCTCCAACCAAAATTCACATTTACTCAATTTTGCATACAAATGGTGATCTCTCAAGGTTTGTAAGGTCTGCTTCAAGTGTTCTTCATGCTCCTCAAAGGAATTCGAGTACACCAATATATCATTAATGAATACCACCGCAAACTTATCAAGGTATGGTTGGAAAACGTTATTCATTAAGTCCATGAAGAGGGTCGGGGTGTTCTTTAACCTAAACGGTAGCACCAAAAACTCATATTGTCTCTAACGGGGTTCTAAATCTAGTCTTTGCTACATCCGTTTCTTTAATCTTCATTTGATAGTACCTTGATCTCAGATCTATCTTCAAAAGTGCCCTCTCTCCCTTTAATTGATCAAATAAATCATCTATCTGACATAACATGTACTTGTTTTTCATCGTCATTTTGTTCAATTGTCGATGGTCAATACAAAGTCTATGGGTTCCATCTTTCTTTCTTACGAATAGAATCGACACTCCCCAAGGAGAATTACTAGGCCGTGTAAACCCTTTGTTTAACAATTCTTGTAGTTGAGTCTTTAACTCATTCAGTTCTGCTGGAGCCTTCTGGTATGGTTGTTGGGCTATAAGTGGGACTCTAGGGAAAGTATTTATAGACACTTCTACCTCTCGCTTTGGGGGTAGTCCCGGTAGTTCTTCAGTGAACATGTTCAAGAATTCCTTCACCACAAGAATATCCTTTAGTTGTGGAACTTCATCATTAGATTTTAAGATGTATGCGAGGTATCCCACACGTCCCTTTTTCTCAAAAGTTTCTAAGCTATTACAACCGATACTAAGGCGATCAGTTTAAGAATTCTCTCATTCAAAAATCATCCTCTAACCCTCACGTGTTTGGAATGTAACAGTTTTAACATAACAATATATTAGGGACTTGTATTTACTCAACCAATTCATGCCTAGAATTATATAAAAATCATGCAACTCCAAGGGAATCAAGTCTACTTTTGTTTCATACTTAGATAGACTAACCCCCTCACCCATATACACAATATTTGTTTCGACCATGTTTCCCATTGGAGACCCAATTACAAACCCCTTCTCTAGTACTTCTACTGCTTTTTCAATTTAGTGACAATTCTCCTGGAAATGAGTGAGTGGTTGGCACCCGGATCAAACAGCACATGCACACTAAAATTACTCATTAGTAGCGTACCTGCCACCACATCTGATGTAGCCCTGACTTCCTCCTTTGTTAGGTGGAAGACCCACCTATAGGGTTCGATCATTTTATACCTCCGGTCTCCCTTGACTGGAGTTTGCTCCTGATTGAGAAGATCTCACCAGCCTATTCACGGTGACTGACTATTGTTAGCTCTAACTCGGCTGCTTATAGCTCTATACCTGTTTAGTGTTCCTGTTGGGGCAATCGTTCTTATAATGACCTTTTCTGCCACAGTAATGACACCCTTGCCCTAGATACTAGCAGTTACTCTACCTATGACCTTCTTCTCTGCATACAAAGCATCATCCTGGGGAGATTGAGCAGTCCCTAGGGTGGTTTGGTCCATATTTTACATATGAAGGATAGTCAACACCCTTGTGGTCACCAGTCCTAGTTGAAGAGTTTGCTCTCAAGTGCGACTGCCCAACCATCACTCTCCCACCTGACTTTGGTGGGCCGATACCATTAAACTCCTTTTTTTCCTGTACTATTCAAACACTCCACCTTTTCCTTTCTTCAGAAGTGGTGGTCTGCTGTTAAAGTAATCCCCATCTCTTTTTTTGCCTATAGCCTGATGTACATGTTGACTTTCTCTAATATAAGCCTCTAGAGCTTGTGCAGCCTCAATCAACTCCCTTATAAATTTAAATCATAAAGCAATCAATCCTTGTTTCAAATCTTATTGCAAACCATCTCTTAACTTCTTAATCATATGTTCCTCTGTCAACATATAGTGTGGGGCAAATAATGAGAGATCATGGAACCTCATTTCGTACTTTAATACAAACATATCACCCTGTTGTAGCGCCAATAACTCTTGTTCCTTCACCTTGTGATGGTACCTAGAATAAAATTAATTCTCAAACTCTGTTTTGAAGGCACTCCAAAATAGTGTCTCAGTTGCACGCTTCAGTTGGATTGTTTCCCACCATGTCATAGCATTATCAGACAATAACTGGGTTGCATAATTTACTCTAAAACCCTCGGGTATGTTTATATGAATCATGGTCTTTTCTACTTTCCTAATCCATCTCCCGTCTATCTCTTTATCCTATTCCCCCATATACAATTCGCAACCAATTTCCCTTATACTTTTGACTAGTAGCACCACATTGTCCATGGTCACGCCATTCACAGGGGTTGTTTGTGGAATCTACATGGCGGGAGTTGTCTATGTCACCGAGCTAGTCATGCCCTTCATCTTTATTTTCACTATTTATACAAGAAGTCCCATGTCTACATACTGCAGGGGCACACCAGTTGGAATAGTTAATGGTTGTGTCTCTGATCTTTCTTGCTACCCGGCTACAACTATGGCTACTCTTGTTTGGTTAGGCTTCTGGCCTTCCCCCGCTATCACGGCTCCTCTTTGCCAGGTTTCAGGTGGTATTACCATAGCATGAGATGTTGTATCATTCAAGGCATCTTCGTATTGCCAGCCTTGGGCACCTCGGCCCTTGCTCCTCCTTTCTAAGGAAGGCGGCTCAGTTCGTGTTCCTTGTCGAGTGCGCAAGATCCTGAAATTTACCAAAACAGCACAATTATCCATGATCCTTAGGATCCAAACCAAGGGCTTAGATACCAACCGTAACAACCTAATTTTTCAAGCCAAAACAACTGTATTGTTTTTTATACATAGTTGACATAACATCACATTGGATTTTGATGAACCTGTTTCCTCTCATTATCGAGATGCAATCCATACATCAACATCAATTTAAATCATGTTTAAAAGTAAATCTTACATATACACATAATATTATGATTGCCTAATCACAAGTGCGCATAAAATAAACATATATGGACATGAGTTTGCATTTCTATCTTCCTAGTGGTCAACACGAATTTAAACCAAAGCATCTAATGATAGTTATACATTTAGTACATTTTGTTCATAGAAAATACATCGCAACTACATGGTTCCTTGCAAAAGTAGGTTCCTGGGTATTGGGTTTCCCAGGCACCTCGTTGGTGTGATGTCCTTGCTGCGGTACAAAACATTTATAAGAATGCGATTACTTAATAATAATAAGCAATCTGGCACTTTAATGGAGCATTAACATTATCTTATGTTTGAAGTGTAACATTCATAGTTCTTTTATGCACTTGGTATGCGCGACTTGTTATAGATATAAATGCATCAATTCTTGCAATCGGCCATAATCTTAAATCCAACTATCCTCTTAAGGGATCATTAGCCGAGGTTAACCGTTCACTGATCTCGACCATCCACTTCGGATACCATTAGCCAAAGCTAATCAACCATTTGTCTCGATCTAGTCATCCATTCGGAAGCCATTAGCTAAAGCTAATCAATCATTTGTCCCGGTCATCCATTCAAATGCCATTAGCCTTAGCTAATCAACCATTTATCATAGTAATCAATTCAGATGCCATGATACGAAGCTAATCAATCATTTGTCTTGGTCATCCATTCGGATGCCAATCAATCATTTGTCCCGATCATCCATTCAGATGCCATTAGCCAGAGCTAATCAATTGTTTGTCCCGATCATCCATTCAGATGCCATTAGCTGGAGCTAATCAATTGTTTGTCTTGATCATCCATTCTGTAACACCCCACCTCACTAGCAAGATATTGTCCGCTTTAGGCCACCCAGTCCACCCAAATCCAGGGCTTCCACCCAGGTCCTCACGGTTTTGTTCTTGGCAGCCACGCATGACCCCAAAACACGTCTTACTAGTCAAGGTGAGCATGCACTTATAAGGCCTTGGCTTTGAACGCTTGCTTCAGATGTGGGCTCTTACAATCCCCCCACCTTAAGACGAGCCGTCCTCGGCTCTGATACCAAATGTAACACCCCACCTCACTAGCAAGATATTGTCCGCTTAGGCCTCCCAGTCCACCCAAATCCAAGGCTTCCACTCAGGTCCCTCTCATGGTTTTGTTTTTGGCAGCCACGCATGACCCCAAAACACGTCTTACTAGTCAAGGTGAGCATGCACTTATAAGGCCTTGGATTTGGACGCTAGCTTCCGATGTGGGATCTTACACATTCAGATGCCAATCTATCTTTTGTTCTAGTCATCCATTCATATGCCATTAGCCGAAGCTAATCAATTGTTTTTCGTGGTCATCCATTTGGATGTCATTAGTTGAAGCTAATCAATCATTTGTCAACATTAACTCATTTGGCAGTTTGGTATCTATACTAACACAATACAATAACATTCATGATAATGTATTTCATAAATCAACATTATGAAGAAGAAAGGTGAAAGTCACTTACCTACTCCACCTGTTGGTTGTCATTGTCCTGATGATGGTCCAATCTTGGCTGCACCACCTAAAACATCAATGGTCATAAATCAATACATTTGTATCTTTGAATCACATTCATCACCATACTTATTTCAAGAGTCTATAAGTTCACATTCAAGTATTCCACATTTTACACCATTATACAATAAAATTGTTACAAGCATTTGAGTCATTTATGTCTGGGAGGCCCATTGTAGAAATCGGCAGCGAAAATTGATTCACTACAGGCCATGCAATTTCGACAGCGAATGCTACTTTGCTATAGCCAACATGCTTTTGAAAGCAAATGCTAATTCGCCGCAGACAACTCAATTTTAGCAGCGAATCACAATTTGTTTTTGATCAAAATGTAAGTGTATTAACAGATCAAAAATATACATTGCTGGTGAACCAACAAGTTCATATACAAGGATTTACAAAATAAGAACAAACTCCCTTAGTGAGCTATACGGCAAACCACTGAATAAACAATAGGTAAAAGTAGACAATGGTTATGAGAGGAACCAAATATTACAAGGTTCCTAACCTAACACAAAGCAAAAAATAGGACAATGGGACATCTTGAGAAACCACTTACGTGAAGAAACAATTTCACTGCAAACAACACAACTTCGGCAGCGAACGCTGATTTGCTGTAGACAATACAACTTCGGCAACCAATGCTGATTCGGTGCAGACAACTCAACTTCAGTAGTGAACACTAATTCGCTGCAGATAATACAACTTCGATAGCAAATGCTGATTCACCACAGACAACTCAATTTTAGTAGCGAATGCTGATTGGCTACAGACAATACAACTTTGACAGTGAATGCTGATTCACCACAGACAACTCAATTTTAGTAGCTAAGCACAAATTCGCTGCAAAACACACACTTTCGACAGTTAAAGTTAATTCGCTGCAGACAACTCAGTTTCGATAGTGAATCATAATTTCACTACAGACAATATAACTTCGACAGCAAATCATAAATTCACTGCAGAACACATAATTCGACAGGAATGCTAATTCACTGCAAACAATTCAATTTTTGCAGCGAATTACAAATTTGCTGCAGAATGCACACCTTCAATAACGAATGTCGATTCACTACAAACAACTTAATTTCGACAATGAATCACAATTTTGTTAAAGATAACTCAGTTTTGGCAGTGAATCACAAATTCATTGTAGAACACACAATTCGGCAGTGAATGCTAATTTGCTGCAAACAATTCAATTTCAGCATCAAATTACAAATTTTCTGTGGACAATACAACTTCGATAGTGAATCCCAAATTTGCTGCAGAACACACAATTCGACAGCAAATGCAAATTTGTTGCAAACAACTCGATTTCGGCAACGAATTACAAATTTGCTGTAGAATACACACTTTCAGAAGTGGATACTAATTTGCTACAGACAATACAACTTCGGCAGTGAATCACAAATTCAATGCAGAATACACAATTCGACAGTGAATGCTAATTCGTTATAAACAAGTCCATCTCAGCAATAAATTACAAATTCATTGCAGGTAACATTACTTTTGCAGTGAATCATACATTCACTCATTCACTGTAAACAAGCAAAATGACATTAAGTTCCAACAAAGTCACATGATTTAGCATGAACACACACATACACATGTAATAATCAATCCCAACACATGATTTATCACAAAAATCTAGCAGATTACATACATGCAATAATCAATTCCAGCATATAATCTTTCATCAAATGCCAACAGAACACACATTGCAATCATCAATTCCAACACATAATCTTTCATCAAATTACAGCAGAACACTCACACACATGCATTTTGGCCAACCCCATAGCTAAGGCCGACACTCTAGCATGTTTTCTTCTTTTCATTTTATTTATTTTTCTTTGTTAGATATTATGAAAATTCTCCTTATTTTGTCTCTGTTTCCTTGTCCTCTTATTTGGTTTCAGTTTCTTTTACAACTAGCTTAGGGGTCTTAGGTCAATTTTCTTAGGGACTCCATCATTTTCGGTTCTAGGACTCAAGAACAAGGGGGAGGGGACTACATGACCCATACCTTTTAATTATAAGTTTATATGGACAATTTGGTAGAATTCCTTTTCTCCTTTTCCCATTCCTTCTCCTTCTTTCTCTCTCGATTCTTTTTCTTCTATTAGTTTCTTCCCACTAGTTCCAACCACTTTTCCCTCTAAGCAGTTGTTCAGCCTTCACTCAAGATCTCAACTCTCTCTTTATCTCACACATTCAAAGAGGTACTCTCTGCTAGTTTTGGTTCAAGTTTTTGTTGGGAAAGAGGAAGAGAATAGAAGAATATAGCTGCTGCTGGCAGACTTTAGAAGGAGGAAGGGTCACCTTCTCTCTCTCCTTGCATTTATACTTCAAATTAATTAAGGTGGGGTGATTGGGGTTGGTTTAAATGTGTTATTGTCCTTGTTTTGGTATGTCTAAAACTGGTTTTACCCCTCCCTTTTAGCTCCTTAAGAAAGTCCAATTGTTTCCCAAACTTTCAATAAGACTGAGTTGTTGCCGATTCAGAAGTTGCCAGTGAAAACTGTGTAGTTGCCAATTCAGAAATCAACCATAAAAACTTATTTCTATTTCTATCGCTGCTGGTTTCCAACTCAATTTTTCTACTGCTTTCTGAATTGGCAGCAATGCCGTTTTTATGGCCGATTCAAAAATCAGCCATAAAAACTGCCAAAACAAATTCAATAACTCTAAGTTTTAGAAAAATACTTGTGTTGATTTTCCTTTGCATCTTTTGAAAACTATACTAAGTTTGTAAAATTCCTTAAGGATTTGCCCAATATTTCAATAACTCTAAAATTTTAATTCATGAAAATTAATGGTCAGCATTCTAGTATAAATGGTGGACCTATAAGTAGGTTAGTATTTAAACACTAGGAATTGACTAGAAACTTTTTAGGATTATTTTAGATATTCACAAATTTCAATTAAGAGTATTTTTCACCATAATATAAAAGTTGTGAAGAAACCTTATGCTTTCCATGATATATGAACCCTGTCAAGGTACCTATATAAACCCTTCTTATAAGAATTCATCTAGGCATTCGAACCTATAACAAATTTAAAATGCTAGATTTATTCATGGAATTAAATCTTTATTCTGAGCCATAGACAAACCATCGGTTATGAACCCATCAGAACCTTTAAACCATATCTAGCCACACAATACAACTTACCTCAAGTAAAATGTGCTATACGACAGAATAATGACTACACTAGGAATTTTTTTATATAGTTTTAGACTAGGCTTTGTGTTTTATATGGTATATTTGAATTGATGTGTTTAAATTTTCACATTTGTTTTTTTATGCTTTAACATTTTTTTATCTAGCTTATGCATTTATGTTGGATATGGATGAATATCTTCATGCATCACTAGTTTATTTGTGATATATCGCTTTGGAATGAACACATAAGAAATTTTAGGTCAGGTGGGGGAAGTAGTGGCTTACCTTATGACTTTTAGTCAGAGTTTAAGTTCGTGAAACCATTCAACTCTTTGTTTAGTGCTTGGACTGACAGTGATTGGTATAAGTGTCATCCCATTGCTTATTGAGCCCTTATATTACCTTCATGGGGGTAATCATTAGGACAACAAAAGAACCTTTTGAGACTAGATAGTGCCTAACTTAATATCTTATATAAAAGGACATAGAACCTACTTGTAGGAAGTATGTTTCACAACTACACACTATTGCATTAAGACATGCTTAACCTTAAAAAGCATCTTGAATTGTAGGACTTAAGGCTGATTATATGGCCACCATTAAAGAGATGACCTCTGTTGAATATAGGTTGGATAATGAATCCCTATAGTTGTTAGAAGGGGATTGCATGAGACTAGATAATTGTAAATTGCCACCCAGTAGAAATGTGAGTTGCACTAGAAATGACTTGAACAAGTTCATCTCATATATAAAAAGCATCCACGAGGATGAGTTTTTAAAGGAATATGGAAGGATAGTGGAAATCACAAAGGTATACAAAGTTTGAGTACCAATGCATAATTCAACAATTAAGGCATTGATGCATTTTAGGGACTCTGAGTACCAATGCTTCACTTTTAGGAATGTAGATATATGTCCTACTTTGGAAGAATATGGTTTATTGATTGAATTCCCTTAAAATCTATACAAGGTCCACTTTTACTAATGGCATGAAAAAGTGTTAATTGAATTTATCAAAGTTCTAGATCTCCATAAGAAATTAGAGAAAAGTGATATTGGCCTAAAGTGGAAGATGATCGAAAAGGTATTTGAAAGGAGGAAGAATGAATCTAGATTTGTTGAAGAAAAGGGCAAAATATTTGCTTTAGGATTCTTTGGGTTGGTTTTATTTTCAAACCTCACTAGAATAATCATTTTAGAGGCGACTGCATCTTTTATTGCATATGAAAACACTTAGATAAATCTCACTACGACGATACTAGCAAAAACTATCTTAGCACTCAACCATTATAGAAGGGTTGGCAAGGGATGAATGATATATTTTGAATAGTTGATGTACCATATGGCTGATTAGCCATATATAAACCAAGAAGCTGACAACTTATGGTGGTTTAGTCAAAGACCATTAGATATAGTTAAAGAAGAAGAATGGAAAGACTTGAACAAGGAAAATTAGAAAGTAAAATTACATGGAATCCCGCAAGGAGAAGTGAAGTGGAAAGCCACATAAATGAGAGCAACATATTGCTTAATGATTTGTGGGTAAAGATGATAGGTGGCTCTGATGGGAGTGACCAAATATGTCAGCTATGCACCCATTTTGGTTGTGAGGCAACTTAAGGGTGTACAACATGTGCCAATGACGATCAAGTCATCACAATTCTCTAGCTTATTCAAGGATCAATCTACTTTGGAAGTTGTGAAGAACATCAAGCAACACTGGAAGTTTCTGGTATTGGTTAAAAAAGATACAGATGGCTTGAGAGATCCAGTTACTAATGAAAAATATCCAAAGTGAAGAAATCTATAATTAGTCACCATCCTTATGACTCTTAGATTTGAAGCTGAGACTATGCAAGTTGTTGAACCGACTAAAAGAAAAAGGATTAACAACAAGGAAGAGTTAAGAGAACAATTATAAATACATCGAATGAAGGTGGGAATCAGCAAAGCCCTTATGATATCCCTCGAGGAGCAAATCCTCACTAAAGGGAAATTGAGAAACTTTTTAGAACAACAGCTTGAAGAAAAGGACAAGAAAATCATGTCCTTAGAGAAACAACTAGAAGGAGAAAAGGTAGCTAGAAATCAAGCTTAGGAAAAGCGAGAAGAATCAAGAACACATTGGATGTAAACTAGTACTAAGCTAGAGGCTTTGAAAACCAATTTTATGTCTTTAAAAACCTAAGCTAAATTAGAAAGCTGGATTGAGTAGTATGAAAGGTTATACAAGAAGCATGTGATGCTGGAAAGTGAGTTGGTTGAAGCAAAAGCCAAAGAAAAGGTTGTTAGGGTTTTCATAATTGATTTGGATAAAATACAAAATGAGATTAACCTGCTAAATGATAAGCTTGACAAAGAAAAGGCTAAGGAAAAATATTTGGAGGAAAAGAATGAACCACTTGAGCACCACAACCAGATGATTTACATAAATGACAATCAACTAAATGGGAACAACATGTTGCTCTTGAAAAAGATGAGAAATATGGATTGGTAAATTGATCAAGTCTTTGTCCATTGGTATCAACAAAGCATGGTTGAGACTGATGCTTTTCTTAGGGACATAGAAAATAAAGGTTGTGTCTTTCTCCTTGTAAATGATGATGATGAGTAGACTAGATTTCAAATGTAAAATTTTTTATCAAGTATTAATGAAAAAGGGCTTAGATCCAACCTTATGAGCAATATCTCTTTATGACAAGTGTATTTTTATTAAGCACTAGCTTAGATTAGATTGTCTCCGCAACTATGAAAGGATCAAAACCCTACTTGTTTATAAAAGGAATGGTGGCTATATATCAGCCCGAGGTACAACTAACCTATATCCAACATACATCATTATGTATAATCATATGTCCATATGCATCTACATTTATGAATTATGAAATGTGAATGGCAGGTACTCAAAATATAGGTCCCCTACCAAAGTCTACAATACTAAAGAGCTGGAAGATGTTAAGAATAATATGGCTTGGATGGCTAGTTTACTCAAACAACTCCTACAAGCGCCACCTAGAAAAGGGACATCTAGTCAGTGGCTGACCATACTACCATTGGCTAAACCACAAGGAAAAAATGCATTCCGATAGCTTGCCTGATTATGCCTGCTCAAGTGTAGCCACAATAGATCTAACAATGGTGGAACCCCACATAGTTAAACCCCTTGATCATTCCAACCAAGATAAGTGGGTTGCCTTGGAGGAAAGATTGAGGGCTATTGAGAGATTTGACTTCTATGACCTAATTATAGTAGTTGAGATATGTTTGGAGCCAAATGTAGTGATGACTAAGAAGTTTAAAGTGCTAGAATTTATCAAGTACAAGGGACTGGAATGCCTTAATACACATTTAAGGTCTAACTGCAACGAAATGATGTAAGTAATACATAATGAGAAGTTGCTCATTCATTTCTTCCAAGACAGCTTGATCGATTTTGCGTTAAGTGGGTACATGACCTTGGATAACATAAAGATCAAGAAATTGAGTGATCTTGCTGATGCTTTCTTGAAGCAATATAAGTTAAATATTGACATCACTCCGGAACAAATAAGTTTGATGGTAATGGAGAAAAACAACAAGAAAATTATAAAGAAGTGTACTTATAAATGAAAAACCAAAGCAATGCATGTACAACCACCTTTGTTGGAGAAAGAGATGATGACTCTATTTGCTAATACTTTCATGTCCCCATATTATGAGCATCTGATGGGTAGCTCCGCCTAATATTTTTATGATGATGTTATTATTGTTGAGAGAATAGAATAAGGGATAAAAGCCGATAGAATATCAAAACCTACCAAGAAGAAGGGGTTTACTGGGAAAAAAGGGATGCTAAGGTAGGCAATATAAAAGGAGGATATAAAGGTAAAAAAGAATTACCAAAACTAAAATCACCAAACTCGAAGCTACCATAGCTAACAAACCCCGTCTTCAAAAATATCTAGTATCAGCTTTGCTAAGCTTGTTCTAGTAAACCAACTCACTATCCTAAAAGAAAAGTAAGCCGAAAACAATCCAAGAAGATCCTACCAAAGAAACTAAGAACAACTCTCACATCTACCTATACCTTTAAAAGAGATGTAACTAAAATTACTAAGCATAAATCATGTGGCCCATCTTCTATATCCACCACTAAAACCTCCCTTCCTAAATTGGTACAAGCTAAAGCTAACTTGTGAGTACCATGTTAGGAATCTTGGCCATAGTATTGATACTTGCTCAACATTTAAGAGGAAGCTCTTGGAATTATTCAAAGCATGGTGGATAATCATTGAAGATGCCCTTAATATCAATTCAAACCCCTTACCTAATCATGCTTCCAGTAGTGGGGGAGTAAATGTTGTTGCATTTGGGAGGAAGAAAGATAAAGTTTTAAGGGTAATCATGGATAGGTTTTATGACATGCTAATACAAGTTAAGTGCTTGCCAATAAAAAATAAATCAAGTTCAAGGAAGAGTTACAACTTTTGTAAGTTCCTTGAAGAAATGGAACACAACATCAATGAATGTGAGGAGTTTCACCAGGAGGTGACACAAATAATGACTTGTGGTCTGCTACAAATAGAAAAGGAAGAAAAAGATGATGTTGTAGGCTTGATAAGCTTCTAGGGAGGAAAATAGTGGTATATAGGCTCCACATTGAGTACAGTACGGTAGAACAACTGTAGAAAACCCTTGCTAGGATATCTCCAATGCCTCTTATCCTGAACTTTAAACCCTAATGTAATG
Organism: Populus tomentosa; assembly: GCA_018804465.1. Lineage (NCBI taxonomy): Eukaryota > Viridiplantae > Streptophyta > Magnoliopsida > Malpighiales > Salicaceae > Populus > Populus tomentosa. Next base: position 17,841 of record JAAWWB010000099.1, read on the forward strand.
TGCTGTAAAAAGTCTTGAATGAGGAATGTGAGCCCCAAGACATGGCCTAAAAGGAATATAAAACATCTAATTAGAAAAATCCATACGAGAATTACCTATACTTCACCAAAGACAAGCTCGATGCTAGGGGAACAGGTCACAATAAACCTTTATACATCACTGTAAGGTGTAAGGATTGCACCATTGGCAAAGTATTGGTGGACAATGGTTCAGCTTTAAATGTACTCCCAAAACATGTGTTGGATGAAATGTCATTTGATTCAACACATATATTGCCAAGCACTATGACAACTAGGGCTTATGATGGACCCCCAAGGAAAGTGGTGGAGACCATTAAAATAGAGTTATGCATTGGCCCACAAGTTTTTTTAGTAACTTTGCAAGGGATGAACATCCACCCGTCATATGACATTTTATTAGGAAGTTCTTGGATACACGTTGTTGGCACTATAGCATCATCCTTGCATTAGTGTTTAAAGTACATTGTGAATGGAACGTTGGTGATAGTTAAGGCCAAAGAGACCATGAAAATAATACAGAATGCGGTAGTTCTTTACATAGAAGCCAAGGGAGAAAAGATGGAAATCTTCATGCTTTTAAAATTGTTAATGTATAATAGGTCCAGAAAATATGGTATTGAGAAAACCAGTAATTTCTAGAGCTGTAAGAATAACAGCCAAATATTTCTTGAAGAATAGATTTTCTTTCTAGAATAATCCTATCTTTATTAATTCTAAGAGGATGAGTCCGCTAAGGTTGAAGACTGTTAATCAGAGATTTAGGCTTAGCTATAAGCTTGGAAGGGAAGACTATAGAATGGCCGCCGATATCAAACGAGAAAAAGGTTGGTAAGGCTGAAAGGAAATGAACCAGAAGAAGAAGAGATTGTCATCCCCCCATCCAGGTATCATTCCCCAAAATTGTTTATGTAATACACTAAAGATATGACCAATGTCCCTATCTAAGGCTTGGCTTCTATGGGCATCAACACATTAGAACAAGATGACATAAAGGTTAAGAGCTACAACGAAAAATGAAAGGTTATGGAAGGAGAAGAGTTGCTACTGCAACTAATTGTCCACACCATAAAGGAAACAATAACAAAGACCTTTATGTGAAAGCTGGAAAATGGAGAAAAATTCTAAAATTAGGTAACCCAAGAGGCTCCTATAGTCTTTAAAAAAGTAAATGAAGATGTTGTTCTAGTGTGGTTTTTATGCCTTTTATTTTTGTCTATGTGTTTGTCTTTGCTTTCATACTAAGTTGGCAATCTCGGCTTAAGATGTCAACATATGGTTTTCATTGTAGTCAAGCCTTTCTTTTATTAATGAGATTATACTTTTTAATAATTTTTTATGTCTCTTTGCAAAATACACACTTATACTGAAACACCTTCTACTTCAAGAAATCTAAAAGTAGATTGTCCATAAAATCACGAGCATATTACATTAAGAATGAATGGAAAAATTTTGATGAGTACATAATTGCAATGGGAGAAAATGAATAGGAAGAAATGATGTAAAATAATTCACTAAGCTATTAGAGCAATCAAAGTGAGCTAGGAAACTGACAAAAGAATAATTGGAGACAATGAATGTCGGTATAAGGAAGGATGAAAGAGAATTAAAAATACCACTAAGTTGTTTGAAATATTGAGGAAGTATTAGTTGAAGCTAAACCCCACAAAATGCTCATCTGGGGTAAAATCCAAAAAGTTGCTAGGATTTGTGGTAAGTAGCCAAGGTATTGAAGTTGATCTTGATAAAGTAAAAGCAATTCAGACCATGTCGGCGTCTAAAATAAAACTAGAAGTAAGAGGGTTCTTAAGTCATTTTAATTGCATTGCTCGGTTTATATCTCAAATGAAAGTAACTTGTAAGCCAATCTTCTAACTGCAACGACCCGACTTTTTTTCAAGGCCAAAGCTGATGGATTTGGTTTTTATACTTCTCGCAATGACATTTTGTGAATTAGTAATTATTTTCCTTCCTTATCATGGCATCATAAGGATATAGTTCTTGTAAAACAACATTCTCATATGATAGATGGCCAATACACATGTTCATAATATTATATTTTCATATTCATACATTTATATTACGTCATATTAGCATACCCATGTGTTTGCATTCATGTTCTAATCTTGTTATCAACACGAGATTATAATCAACAATCTTATATAACTAGTACTTTCTTTTATATGATCCTCATGTGATTTCACAACATAACATCCTCATAAAAGAAAATACCACATAAATGTATTCATAACATCGTGTCTACATGTTCGCACATCCTCATCCATGCTCCATTACAATTTCCATTACAAGTCCTTACAAAAGTGTCGAATAGCAAATATTCAACATAATAGCTAAGTCATACTATTACATAGCACCTTTCAAAATATGTTAACTTGTGGAACGGGCTTTCCTATGTGCCTTGATTGTGTGATGTCCTTGTTACCAAACAACATGGATACTAGAATTGTAAATAATCTAACATAATAATAAACATCTAGATGTGCATTGCCGTTGCTTTTTATTATTAACTTAGAATGGAAAGATTCTTTCCTATACTTTTTATATACATTACACATCTTTATTATTTTGTTAACTGTACTTTTCTCACTCATACACGCCAACCTCTCCACGGTGTTATGGGGTTGAAGTTTAACATTGATCGGGATTAAATACTTCGCCTTTACCCGGTCATCCACCTTGGATATTTATAGTTGTAGCTAATCGTAATATTTAAACTCGACCATCCGTCTTGGATGCCATTAACAAAAACTAATCACGAAATCAACTCCCATCATTCCTATGGATACCATTAACAAAGCCAATTTTTATAATCAATTTAGTCATTCACCATGGATGTCATTAGCTAAAGCTAATCATCAAACATAACCTAATCATCCATCATGGATACCATTAGCCGAAGCTAATCATCAATCACAACTCGGTCATTCGTCTCGGATGCCATTAGTCGAAACTAATCGTCATTTATCCCAGTCATCCATTTAGGATGCCATTAGCCGAAGCTAATCAATCAATTATCCCGGACATCCATTCGGATACCATTAGCCGAAGCTAATCATCATTTATTCCGATCATCCACTTAGGATGCCATTAGCTGAAGCTAATAAAACATTTGTCCTGATCATCCATTTGGATGCCATTAGCCAAAGGTAATCATCATTTATCTCGGTTATCCATTTAGGATGCCATTAGACGAAGCTAATCATTAAGCATAACCCGGTCATCCATCTCGGATGCCATTAGCCAAAGCTAATCAACAATCACAACCCGATCATTCATCTCTGATGCCATTAGCCGAAGTTAATCATCATTTATCTCGATCATCCACTTAGAATGTCATTAGCTAAAGCTAATCAATCGTTTGTCCCGTAATAGTTTAACCTTTAGTAAACATGATGACAGATCCTTTATAATACATAAACAAACAATGCATAACAGTTTAACATTTAGTATGACACAACAGTACACTCTTTGTATTACTCATCCAACTATTCATGACAATTAATGATCAGCATAATACAATAATAGATCCCTCTTAATACTCATACAACCATTCGTGACAATTAACATTTAGTATAATACAATGGTAGATCCTTCGTAATACTCATATAATCATTCATCGTAATTACATTCAATATAATACAATGGTAGATCCTTCGTAATACTCATATAGACATTTGTCATAATTACATTCAATAAAATACAACATTAGATCCTTCATAATATTTGTATAATCATTCATCATAATTACATTCAATAAAATACAACATTAGATCCTTCATAAAACTCGTACAACCATTCATCACAATTACATTCAATAAAATACAACAGTAGATCCTTCGTAATACTCATACACCCATTCATCAGCAGCCCAAATTCTTAATAGCCCAATCAACATCTCATAGTCAGTTTAATATTAATCGCAACATAATAATATATCCACCTCACATATGCCATTTCAAAACATTAACATTTTCATCAAGAACTCTGTTGCATGTGTGCGGCGGTGCGAAATGGGTTACAATAAACTCGATTAACATTTCATAATCATTTCGATAATCATCAAGAATTCAATCTAACACTTCATCATTGTTTCATCATTCATCAAGGATTCAATAATATATCATTATAAGTAAATCATTTTAAAACATAAACATCATACGAGAAGAAGGTGGAAACCACTTACCTGTTCCACTTACAGTTTGTCGTCGTCCTGACGATGGTCTGATCCCGACCGCATCACCTAAGACATCAATGCCACAATTCAATATATTTGCATCCTTAAATCACATTCATCACCATACTTATTTCAAGAATCCATAAGTTCACATTCAAGTGTTCCACATATTATACCATTATATAATGAAATTGTTGCAAGAATTTAAGTCAATTATGATCGAGGAGTCTATTGTAGAAAATCAGCAACGAAACCTGGTTCACTACTGAACGCACAATTCAGCAACAAAAGTGCTTCGCTACAGGCTACACAATTCAACAGTGGCAACTTTTTCGCTGCAGGCACTTCAATTTAGTAGTGAATGCTGATTTGCTGCAAGCACTTTAATTTCAGTAGCGAATTAAAATTTTACAGCAGTCAATACACTTTTGATAGCAAACGCTAATTCGTTGCAGAACAACACTTTTGGCAGCGATCGCTAATTCACTGTAGACAACTCAGCTTCGGCATCGAATGCTAATTCATTGCAGCTAGCACAATTTCGACAGTGAATGCTAATTTACCGCAGACAACTCAATTTTGGTAGCGAATCACAAATTTGATTCATTGCAAACAACACAACTTCGACATCGAATACTCATTTGCTGCAACCAACACACTTTCGGCAACAAATGCAAATTCACTGCAGATAGCTCAATTTCATTAGCAAATCATAAATTTGTTGCAGAACACACACTTTCAACAACGAGTGCTAATTCGCTGCAAACAACTCAATTTTGGCAGTGAATGCTAATGATTCATTGTAGAACACACTTTCAACGGTGACTGCTAATTTGCTACAGACAACTCAATTTCAGTAGCGAATCATAGATTCACTACAGAACACACACTTTTGATAGGGGATGCTAATTCACTACAAACAACTCAATTTTAGTAGCAAACCATAGATTCACTACAGAACACACACTTTTAGCAGTGCCATTTCGGTAGCAAACACAGATTTGCTGCAAACAACGCAATTTCAGCAGGGAATACTTATTTGCTACAAACAACACGATTCATTAATGAAACTGATTTGCTTCAGACAACACCATTCGATAGCGGAAACTTATTCATTGTAGACAACTCAATTTGGCATTGAAAATTCCTTCGCTACGAATAACACAAATCAGCAGTGAAACTAATTTGTTGCAGACCACTTAATTCGGCAACGAAACTAATTCGCTGCATACAATATAACTCTGCACATAACATCATCTTAACATATTATTATACAATTTCTTAAAAAAACAAACAGAAATTTATGTCATTAACACCAACATAGTTCCAATTTTGTTTTCAGCAGGGTCTAAGGTCCCAATGACTACACAATTTTATACATAACCCTTTCTAACACAAGTTCTTCTATCATACATACAAGAATCAAGATAATAACACCATCATGAATTTTGTTTTAGTTCAAGTAAGTCCTTAAGAGTTTAACAAGATCATAATTTATGCATTTCTTCATCTCATTCCCCTTAGATCTTCCATTTAATTATTTTCAAAACTATGAGTGCATGAATACTAAACCTTCTACTTTAGGGTTTTCATCCCCTCCTTGATATGAAATCATGAGGCAGCAACTAGCCAAGGAAGAATACTTCTCTTACCTCATATTTTTGACAACTTTAGAGCAGGTTTTGGTGACATGGTTCTTTCCTCAAACTTAGTTTTTCCTTCTCTTCCATCTTTATTGTATAGCGGGTTTGTGACACTTCTTCTCCTTTCATGGTTTCAGTCATCAACGTAACTCCCTAGCTCTCTTCTTCTTCAAACACTTAAGGCATGTGACATGCAGCTTGTGTAGGTGTTTCTTGGAGAAGGTGGTTGTTGTTGCAGTCATAACTACCAGCCGGTTATGGGGAAGTGGTTTGGAATCCTTCTCCTTCCATGGCTCAGGCCACTTCTGTCTTTCCCTTGGTCCCCCTTATTCTTCAGTATTCAAAGGTGGTGCATGCAGCGGGGTATGCAGCTATTGCAGGTAGATTTTTGGGGAGAGGAAGAAGGCAAAAGCATGCAACCCATTTTGGAAAGAGTGCTTCTTTCTCTCACCTTGTTGCATTTATACCCCTCTGGAATGCAAAAGGGTGTTTGGACATTGAACCAAGGCTTCCTTATCCCTCTTTTGGTTTATACTTGGGCTAGTTTCTATTCCCATTCTCCCCTAGGATAGGTCTATCCAACACTATTTTTTTTTGTTAGGTTTTACAATGTCATTGCCGATTCAGAAATTAGCAGCGAGAACTGTGCCGCTGCCAATTCTAAAATCAGCAGCAAGACTGCATCATTGCCAATTCAAAAATCAACAGCGTCAAACTATGTTGTTGCCGATTATGAAATTGGTAGCAAAACTGCATTGCTGATGATTCAAAAATCAACAACCTCAAATTGTGCCGCTGCCGATTCAGAAATCAACAGCCATAAAGTTTGCGGCTGCCAATTCTGAAATCAACAGCCAAAATTGTGCCACTGCCGATCCAGAAATAGGCAGCGATAGTGGAGTTGTTTTAGCTTAACTCCTTTTCTTTTTTTTGGTGTTTACACTAACTCTTTTGAAAGAAAAATCTTGGGATATGGGATGAAGAATGCCAAGAAACTTTCAATAAAATCAAGCAGTATTTGCAAAATCTACCTTTGCTGGTGCTTTCCATTCCTAGTAGATCGTTGATTCTATATTTGACAACCACAAAAAAGGCAATAGGATGTGTACTTGGGAAAAATGATGAGTTTGGAAGAAAGAAGAGAGCGATTTAATATCTAAGTAAGAAGTTAAAAAATTACGAGTCCACATACACAATGGTAGAGAAGCTTGGTTTTGCACTTGTATGGCTACAAAACAACTTCTATAGTACATGTTGTATTACACTACATGGTTGATTTCAAAATTGGATCCTCTCAAATATATCTTTGAAAAGCCTTATTTATCAAGTAGGATAACAATATGGTAGGTATTGTTGCTTGAATATGACATAATGTACATGACAAAAAAAACCATGAAAGGAAGTGTTATTGTTGATCATTTGGCATACAATGCAATTGAAGATTATAAGCCTTTAAATTTTAATTTTCCAAATAAATATATGCTAGTAGTAGAAAAAAGAAAAAGAACTAAACTAGTGGAGAATAAATTTTGATGGAGCAATAAATATGCATGAAAATGGAGTAGGAGTAGTGATAATCTCCCTTAAAAGAAAGCAATACCTATTTTGATCAAGTTGCAAATTTAAATACACCAATAATACGGTTGAGTATGAAGTTTGCATCCTCAAATTAGAATTTGCATTCGAGTTGAATATAAAACTTGATGTCTATGGAGACTCAATGCTGATAATCTGCCAAGTGGAAGAAAATGACAGACAAAAGATGAGAAATTTAGGCTATATGAAAAATATATGTCCAAACTAGCAAAAGAATTTGATGAGATAAAATCCACTCATATAGGAAGAGACAAAACTAATTTGTTGATGTTTTGTAGCTTCCATGTCTAAAACTGATTATGCGAATAGAGTGCAACCCATAAATATTGAAGTTGGGAATTTTTTGGCCCACTGCTACTCAATTAAAGGAGAAGTGGATGAATTTCATAGTATTATGATATCAAACAGTTTATCCAACATCGAAAGTAATCCCTTTACGGCATCTAATACAGATATGAAAACCCTATAAAGGTTAGCCATGGACTATTACCTTGATGTAGAAGTGTCATATAAGAGGTCATCCGATGGAACATTAATGAGATGTTTTCATAGGAGAAAAGAAAAAAAGGCGCTCCAAGAAGCTCAAGAAAGGATTTGTGAAACTCATTATTGGGTATATGATGGATAGACAAATATAGTGGTAAAGGTATTTCTGAATGACCATGGAAAGGGATAAAATATGTCAGAAAATGCCATAAATATCAGGTGTATAGTGATAAGATAAATATGCCTCCAACTCTTTTATTTAATTTGACATCTCTATGACTATTTGCAATGTGGGAAATCAATGTAATTAGACATGTCAATCCAAAGTCGAGCAATAGATATTGGTTTATCCGCATGGCCATTAACTACTTCACAAAATGAGTAGAAGTCAGTAACTTAGAAGGTCGTGAAGAGATTCACTAAATAAGATTTAATTTATCGATATGGAGCACTTAAAAAGATAGTGACTAATAATGCTTAGAACTTCAATGGAAGAATGATATTAGAGCTTTGCACAAAATGAAAAACCAAGAACCTAAATTCATCTCCATACAAGCCAAAGATGAACAATGTTGTAGAAGCTGCCAATAAGAATATCAAGAAAATTATGCAGAAGATGATAGTCACATACAAGGATTGGCATGAAATGCTCTCTTTTGCTTTGCATGCATATCACATCACAATAAGAACATCTACAAGAGCTACACCTTATTCATTAGTTTATAGGATGAAAGTAATAATGTCATTAAAAGCATAAATCCCATCTATAAGGGTACCGATGGAATCAGTGCTTGAGGAAGTTGATTAGTTCAAGATGAGATATGAGTAGTTAAATTTGATTAGTGAAAATAGGTTAGCTATAATTTGTCATCACCAGTTGTATCAACAAAGAATGGCTAAATATATGATAAGAAGGTCAGACCCAAGGTATTTTGGGAAGGAGATTTAGCGCTGAAAGAGATGATAACTCTACCCGGTGAAGATCAAAGTAAGTGGACATACAACTATGAGGGCCCATATGTAGTGAAGAAAACTTTCTCTAAGGGAGCTCTGTTATTGACAAGAATGGATGAAGACAACTTGCCTGGGCTTGTGAACTTTGATTCTATAAAAACAATATTATGCATAGTGTACTCATCTTTTTAAATCAATAAAGTTTGGTTATTTATTCTTGTTACATCTTGTGTATTTCACAAATGATCTCAAAAGGATCATCAAAAATCTTTTCTAAAATAATTTTCTCTTAAACAAAGGTTTTCAAGATTTGACTTTGGCTAATGATTTCAAGAAAAATCAATGATATGTCAAAAGTAATGATTCACCAATCAACTTCCTAAGAGATAGCTAAATACCCAGAAACCCAAATAAATGACCCAAACATCAAAGTTTGTCATCTACAACCTACTTCAAACAAAGATGATAAAGTTTTCATGAATCATAAACTCACAAAAACATTTCATGCAAATTGCTATGGTGATGAGGTAAAAATTTATTACTCCTGATCAATCTTGCTTGAAATGAGAAAAAGGTTATTGTTTGATACTTCATAGAAATGAATATATCCATTATAGTCCCAATTTGAGCCAAAGTGAAGAAAAAAAAATTCTTCGTAAGATAACCCTAGCTAAGATCACACCTTATGTTAAAGGCAAGTATTAGAAAATGATAAGGATGTGGTTGGAAAACTGAAAAAAGGTAGAATAACTATGAATGGAATCCATAAAATCTTGATTGAGGTCGCAAGCCCAAAAAGAAAAAAAAAAGGGCTTTGTTAAATGGAAAATTTTTTAAAAACACACGAGTATATAAAAAACAGGCAAAGGCTTCTCATACAGCTTCAATGAATAAAAAAAAGGAAAATAATTGAGGGATTTACAAATGAAAGAAACATGTTTGGGTTTTTAATCAAAGGCTTGAAAAAAAAGAAGGGCATTGGGAAAAGAGATTCCAAGAAAGAAAAGTTGATTAAGTGTTTGATCAAAGGTTTAGAGTGAAAAGAAAAACCTAGAAAGATCCCTTGTCTCAATTCCTAAAAGCAAAAGACTTTGATAACATATCATATGCTGGAAGATTAACCAAAGAGGATGAAAAGGCATAAAGGAGTAAAAGTGATTGTAGACCCATGAAGACCCTTAAACACCATTTAAGCCCATGAATTCCTTTTCTTTGATAGCCATGAAAGTCAGTCTTTATTATTTACTTTGAAAAGTTCATTCTAATCAAGAAAGCAAGAAACACTGATAAATATGCTCTCAAAACGTAATGAACCATTCACAAGAGTCATGATGAAGTGAATAACTATTCATTTTTGTTAAGAAAATTCAAATACAAGACTTCAAACAAGTATTTGATTCTTTTTTAACCTAATGCAAAATGAGTCATCTCTTAAACCAATCCCCATGTGTCATGAAAATTGCTATTTGAGAGTTGCATGAACATTTCTATTTGATATGACTTAGAAAAATCTCAAGCTTTTAAAAAGACAAAGTAAATCTTGAGAAATCCTTGTTAGGAAAAACACCCCAAAATAAAACTCAAACGTGTGTCATGAAAAAAAATATTATCATAAGGCAAGGAGTTGTAATGCATTTTTAATTAGGATAGCATTCGTCATGGCCTAAATACTCATAAAAAGGAGAAGGCTACAAAGGCAGCTCAACGCTCAAGATTTAAAAATAATGCATACGAACTTATTTGGGTAAACTATAAGATGAGCAAACAAAAGTGACCACCTAAAAAATTACAACCCTCAACAATCAAAAGAAAAGATTGAGAAGAAATGAAGGGGGTTATATTTTGAAAAGCATGCATTGCATATGGTTTAACCTCAACTTTGAAGAAATGTTTGTCAAGGATTTGTCAATCAAGAGGAAAGGTGATGAAATATGCATGGGTGAATAAAAGTCAATAAATGGCAAAGAAATCTCATCCATATAGTGTGGATAACTAAGGCGATAAGACAAGGCCCTCGTTTTAAGAGTTTACCCTTGGATGATATTTTGTTTTGAGTTTTTTCTTAGAAAAGTTTTGAAGGATTTTAATGAAAATCCTAGTTTGAATTTCAAAATAGGCAGATCACCCATGAAAATAGATCAATTTTCAATGAAATATGGATGTTTGCTGAAGTTCTATTTCGAATTTAAAAAGGGTAGGTTGCCCATGAAAATATACCACCTTTTGAATTTAAAATGGGCAGGTTGCTTGTGAAAATAAACCAATTTTGGGGAAGTATAGATGTTTGCTGAAATTTGTTTTGGGATTTGGAAAAGCTAGGTTGCTCGTGAAAATAGACCATTTTTTTAATATTAAAATGGACAGATCACCCATGAAAATAAACCAATTTCAGGAAAGTATCAACATTTGTTGAGGTTCTTTTTTAAATTTAAATGGGGTAAGTCGACCGTGAAAATAGACCAATTTAAAAACGTATAGATGTTTGTTGGAGTTCTTTTTAGGATTTAAAAAGGGTGGGTCGCCCGAGAAAATATATCAATTTTTTAATTTCAAAATGGGTAGGTCGCCTATGAAATAGATCAATTTTAAGGAATCATGGATGATTGTTGAAATTCGTTTTAGACTTTGAAAAGGGTCAGTTACTAATGAAAATAAACAATTTTTTTAATTTCAAAATAGACAGGTCACCAGTAAAAATATACTAATTTCAAGAAAGCATGAGTGCTTGCTAAAGTTCTTTTTGGAATTTAAAAGAGGAAGGTCGCTCGTGAAAATAAACCAATTTTAGGGAAGCATGAACACTTGCTGAAATTCTTTTTGAATTTTAAAAGGGACAAGTCACCTATGAAAATAGACTAGTTTTTTTTTTAATTTTAAAATCAAAGTCTTTGGATGGGTGGATCACCTAGTAAGTCAGACAAACACCTTTTCTTTACAAGCCCACTATTCCAAACCTTGATGAGATTTTGCTTCCTAAGCATTGTAAAGAGGGGGCATCTATAGTTACTCATTTTTTATCCCATAAAAAATAAAAAGAAAAAGATAAAGGAGAAAAATAAAAAAAGAAATCCAAAAATTCAAGAGGATACACATGAAGAAAGCCTAAAAGATTGCCTGAGGTAATGGAAAAGGACCAGAATGTACAAGATTGGAAAAATTGACAATCCAATTCTTATTAACAAAAGACCCATTCGAAGAAAATATTTTTATTTGGGGTAAATAAATACAAATTTAGGTGAGTAACGACTCGATAAGGATTTTGAAAGGTTTTTTAATTTTATTGAGGACTTAATTGTAAGGAAAATTAGTTTTTGAAGTTAATTGGGTGTCAATTAGAAGAAATTGAAGTTTGGGGACCGAAATTGGACTTTGAACAGTTTAAATGTTCAAATCAGGGACTTAATTATAAACAAATTAAAGTTTGATAACCAATTAAGGGTTTGATTGAATCAATTCAAAATCAAGGATCAAATCATAAAACATGTGAGACTTCAAAGGTTGAAATTGACCAAATCAGGGCCTAAATTGACAAAAAAAAATCTAAGTTTGATGGTTAATTAAGAGTCTAAATGCACAAATCAGTAACCAAGGACCAAGATGAAAATGATGCTAAACTTTGGGGCTGATAATTGAGTTTGGCAAAGTGAAATTGCATGAAATTAAGAGTTAGAAAGGCAATTATGGGTCCAATTAAAAGCAATTAGAATCTGTTTAATCCCAAATTAAAAACCTTAATTTTTAGGGGTTTACATCTTCCAAAAGGTCATTATGGAGTTCTAGATCTCCCAATTGCATGATGTGTTTTGCAAATAGAAGAAGAACATCCCCTATACAATCCTATTTCTATGAAATTAAATGTTTACATCTCATGTAAATCCCGAGAAAAAAAATCAAGGCTGGATTAAATTAAAGGAAATAAACTAAACTAGAAAGAAGTGGGGTCAAAACGAATACACTTAAAGAAAATACGGCCTAAATGCAAATAAGAATAATTATAGAGCATAAGTACTCCTCTTCTCATCAAAAACAGATTTACAAATAACATAAAGAAAGAAAAGAGGGAGTTCTTATATTCATTTTTACAAATCAAGATAGAAACACCAAAATTTCAAAAACCCATCCAAGATTAAGGGTTATAGGTAGAATAAACACTGGTGGGAAAGGGATTAACAAGAAGAGAAGAGGGGAGGGTCGACTGTCATTAGAAAGAAAATGAGGGATCGAAACTTTGATTCGTACCGGGTAAGGTATTATAAACCTACTCTTATGAGTCATTTCAAGTTGATTATGAATTGATGCTTGGATGTTAATTTATAGATTTTAGTTCTTAGACTTGAATTGAGGAAAAAATATGAGTTGCTAAATTAAAGATCTTCATGTGTTGTGTGTAAGTGGAAAGGTTGACGTATCTGGATAGTTTTGTCTCTTGACTTTCAGAGAGATTTCGAGTAAGAGGATGAAGGAATTATGATCAGATTCTTATAAAAATTATATGGCTAACTAATGAAATTGGTCTTGCTCAATTTGGAGTTATAGAACTCCAGCTATGGGTCACCAACCAAGACTAAGTCATGACAGACCCTATAGGGTAATAGGTCTGGTTCGTTGATGAGAAATTTTGACTATCTTAGAGGCAGAACTGGATTCTCTTTCCTTCAGAGAACTTATAGCCTCATGTCTTAGCTTTCCAACAAGACTAATCTCACTTGAATCAGAGTTCTATAACTCTAGATATAGTTAAAAATCTAAGGATAGGTTGGATAGTAACAGTTCAAAAACGAGATGGTAACAGTTCAAAAATGACTGAAAGAAAGACTTATTGGTTGATATGTTTATAATAAAATATATCATTGAGTGAGGAGAATTTATGAGATAAACCTGTGAATTGCAGGAGGGACCACAAGCGTGGCGCAACAGTAGCAGGGGAGTACGAGTAGAGCTTCTATTACAGGTAGGTGAATTGCACCTATACTTCCTAGTTAATTTCCATGATTTATTTATATTACCAATGTGAAATGTGAATTACTGAATGTATGGGTATTCAAGGTGAAAAGTTGTGTGAATTGCTAAATGATGAAATTATCAATGGCAAAGGAAATATGATAAGTGCGATTTGAGGCGTAAACTAGCATACATTTAGTGTATATTAGGATCCCGGGTAAGGGGATCACCATGTATTGGCTACATACTTTTAGTATATGTTAGGATCCCGGGTAAGAGGATCGCCACGATTGGACTAGCATACATTTAATGTATGTTAGAATCCTGGGTAAGGGGATCACCATGTATTGGCTAGCATACATTTAGTGTATGTTAGGATTCCTGGTAAGGGGATCACCACGATTAGACTAGCATACTTTAGTGTATGTTAAGATCTCGGGTAAGAGGATCACCATGTATTTGCTAGCATACATTTAGTGTATGTTAGGATCCGAATAAGAGGATCACCTTGCAACAACTCATATAGGGTGATGATGATAATACTAGTGAAATTGGTATCGGTAATGTGATAAGCAAAAATAATCATGTTCGATCTCATAAAGTCTGGAATGAAGGTTGAAAGTGGCAGAGGGAACAATTATTAATAGTTGGATAAAGAAGGGATTCTAAAAAAAACTAGAAGGGAGAAGCGAATGGACTATGAATGCATGTTACCCTATTAAAATTGTTAGATATTCGTGTTGTTATATTTATTGTAATATTCACCTTTCAATAATATGTATTTTGTTTCAGGATCATCGCATTCACGACACGAGTAGATCCTAGCTTATGTTCCCTTCTTGTAATCTAGGTTCTAGGGAGTATACCCTTGTATTTTTGTAAACATGAAAATATTTGTATAACTTAATTTGTATAATTAATGTTTAAACTTGATTGAATGAATTTAACCATGTAATTCATATAACCATACTTCATGCCTATGTAATTATATTTATTTATTTTTATCTATCCATAATGATATTTTGTTATATAATGCATATCGTAAATATTATGGCTGATAGGTGTGAGTATAAGTGTGGAAATTGAAACCCAGGATGATTGGGTTGGAAATTAAGTTATGAGATGCGAGTTATTAGAAGTGTAAATAAATTTCATGTCAATAACTTGGGACCTTCCGGTATAGGGGGAACTCCGTCGAAATTCTGCTAGATTTTAATACGAAGACCATGAACATATATATATACAAAAAGAAAAAAAAAATTATTATGTTTTTTTTATTGACATGAGATTGTCGTTTTTATCCCCGAATAGGGGATGTTACATCTCAATTCTTCCATAAAAGTCTACAATATCTTGTCCTTGATCAACTATCACTATATTTTCAAATTATGGGCTAATTGAGTTGGCAACTTCAAGTGAATGAATATGGAACTACAAACCTCTAAATGAAGCAATGATAGATCTAAAATAAAGGAAGGTGCATCTCCTTTACCAAGTTTAGGTGGTCTCTAATGACATTTATGTTGGAGTTTCTCTAGCGAAGCTTTATAGTGAACAACTCAGTAAACCTTGACTGAGATACCCATTTGTGCAAAATCACCTAACATTTTCATGTGTTCACACATAAGAACTCTCAAAGGGTTTTTATTAAAGGCTATAAATCTTTCATCCACGATAAGAAGGTGAGAAATGCATGTTTTTTTCTTTAAGAAAGAGAAAACCAACCACCATCCCCAAAACCATTAAAAGGCAAGTTCCAGCCGTTAACATTTGTTCATAGCTCTCTCATTTTGATCAAAGAACTGAGCTTTGATCAATCTTTAAGGGAATCCTTCAAATAACCTGGAAAAAACCTTATAAATACCTCTAGAAATCAAAGAAAAAAATAAGGCAAGAAAAGAGAGAAGAACATGAGGATATACTCTGTAAAAATACATTAGTTTAAAGGTTCAAAGACCTAATATGGAAGGTCAGTAAGCTTGAGAAATGATAGAAAGTGAAAGGGAAACAATAAAGGAAAATATAAGGAAAGTAGCAGCCTATAGCCAGCAAGCTTGAAGAAGGTATATAACATGTGAAAACTCAAGGGTGGAGTCAATATGGTCTGCCCACTCATGCTTCCTTAATGTTTAAACCTATTTTGATGTTGTTTAAGCTCATCTTGTATTTTTGGATTGATTTTAGTGCTGAAACAATCTGAAGTTTTTTCAGCAAAGTCTGTTTTGTTTTTGTTATTGTTTTAAGCATGTTTTTTTTTTTTTGTTGCTCAAGCCTTTTTTATGATATTTTAGTTTTGGTCAATAATTTGTTAGTGAGGCTTGCTCTAAAAGCATGATTATTGGTTTTGATGCTTGTTTGATTATGTTTTTTTAGCCCAATATCATATTAATGATGTATTTAAGGTATTTTGATTGGTGTTTGAATATATTTTTTTTGTAATAAAACATTAAGTTGCTTTTGTTTGTGGGTTAAAGATTTTGGAAGCATATTGATCAATTTGATGTTTTTAGTGCAAGTTCATGATTCATACAAATATTTTTGGCATATGGATATTAAAAATGTCAAGTTTTGAATTCAAATAGCATGAATATGTTTCTTGTTTAGCTTTGGAAGTTTTGAACTTTGAAACTTCTTACATGTTATTGATGATTTGATGTTATTTGTTAGTTCTTTGGATTTATTTATGTGGCAACTTCTAGATCATATAAGGTATCTATTTGATCTTAGAATAAGGTTATTTTAGTCTAAGACACCCCCCTAATAGATGGTGTTACAAAAGAAGTGTGAGAGATGATTAACATCAATGAAGCAACTTGTACTTATAGTAAACGATAGCTATATCATTGACCATATTCACACCTAATTGCATACGGCACTTGACAAAATGTGAACTATATACAATTTTTTTGTGATTTCTACTCCAACTTGTCAAACAAAATGCATACAGTCCTTATTTTTAACCATTATCTAATACTTTGTTGTGGCATGCATAATCATTATGGTCTGGATATATTGGTTCAAATGTATATGGAAGTCCAACTAGATGGAGAATAGATAAGTGTCAAAGTAAAACCACACGTCTATATAATAAGATGGATACTAGAGAGGGGCACTCACTAAATAAATATGGTATATGCTGTCAAAAGGGGTATAACAGGAAAACTTGTGAAATTAGACAATATATGTTAATTATTTGTATTTGTTCCAAATTATGTAAACATCAATTATTATTTTTTTAATTTAACTTTATAGATGTTTAATTTTATTACAAAGGCTAATATTTTTTTGATACAGTACCTCGAAAGAGGCACGATTTGGATTAAAGAAGGTTTTACTACTTCTAGAAGTGCTAATAAACAAGACCACCTTGTTATTAAGGCAGGTTCTGATGATAGGTTGGTTCTATATATGTAAGATTCGCATCATTCTAGTGATATTTGGAGTAGGGAGTTTAGATCCCTATATTAATAACATTTTTAAATAATTATTTTAATTAACTAAATTTTAACTGCTTTAATTATTTAAATAACCAAATTGCTTTATTTTCAGGACAATGATCTTATAGCACCTCAACAACATACATTGATGGAGTTGCATAAGTGTGTTCGCTCATTTGTTATCAAGGTTGGTTTTTATGAGATCAGTCAGTTATATGATATATATATCTTGACCACACATTAATTGCAACTTTGGTAGAGTGATGGAGGCACAACACACACACGTTTCATCTATGTGTTGGTGAGATGATACCCATAGTGTAAGATATCACCATGTCGACTGGCCCCCCGATAGATGGAGCCCTTGTGAGAAGATGTGGAGGGTCGGTTAATAAAGATACTTTATGTGATTTTGTATTAGGATAGTGCCTCTAGCTAGTACTTATAAGGGTGATTACATCAAATTAACATGGTTTAACATAAATTTTAAGACCCTTTTAACAAAGCAATAGAGGATTAGTTGGTTATATATGTTGTAAATGTAGTATCACTATTCTTTATAATAGTACTTGAGGATTTCTAGCCTAATTATAGCTAGGAAATCATGCTTGCATATCTTTATCGGCAACTATGTAAATCATGTCTAAAGAAGAGAAGATAAATTGTCAGGTGTCTATTATTTCTTCAAGTATAATTATTTTAAATTATTAGTTGTTAGAATTAATGGTATTTAAATACTAACCTAAAATTGTCAATGTTAATTGATACAGCTCTGGTTATGAGAGTTTATTCATATCAGATGTTTAGAGAGTTGGGGTAATAATATGTTTGATATTGTCACTCGAAGGCCACTATCCAATGGCTTTTGTTAATAATAAAATAAAATTGATTCTAATATACATGTTATTTATGTAAATTTAATGCAAAAAAAAAACATTTTATGTCTTGTCATGTCAGATGGTGTGGGGCTAGAAATTTCATGATAAATTTCACCCATGTCCAAGAGTTATACTAAGATGAATTGGACACATAACAACCACATCAGGTATGGGTAACAAATTTATTGTATTTTTATTATTATTTGAACATCAATTATTTAGTTTTGACTTTCTATCTAATATATGTCTTTCATATATTTTGATAGGTTATATAGAATTCATATATAGAGGTCTTGATACTTTCAGCTTTACCAATATGCCGTGAGGGATCTGATCTATGGCTAGCATAGGTCTTTTTGCACTGCTTCAACTTTATTAAGATGCATTGCCTAGATTGAGTACTGCAATAGTTTGGACTATCTCAACATATATCACATTATATTAATACCGGTGATGAGTTGTATAGTATTAGTTGTCAGGGTAAACACAATGGGAATTAGTTGATTATTCATGCATTTTACCTAACTCTTTGACATGCTAAGAAAGGTCGTATTTTTAAGGAGCAGCAACCAACGATTGATGCAGATACCTACATGAGATGGTATCTAACCATTATATGTTATCTTATTACACCTACTTAGTCGTGTTTTCTAAGATGTCCACAAAATCCAATGCGTTATGCATCCTGATATCCAAAACATAATTGATTGGTATGTAATATTGTTTTACATATAACATTTATTAAATATTATTGATGTTATTTTAGATGATGAGTGCTAATTAGTTTTTAATGTATGTATGTGTATAGATTCATCACTTAGTATGGGAGGATAAAAAAGCAGCAATGATCATACATGAAGGCATCAATAAGATAGGATGTATTATGGCCAACATTACCATTTGATTTGTGTCGTGGTGGACTTTAAGAGATTAGGGCGGCTGAGTGTCTTGAAGTAGCATAGGTGGAAGATGAGATTGCTTATTGTAAAAGTGTTAGGGATAGTGGTCCCTCCACGAGCATCCCAAGCCCATCTACGAGCTGGGATGATATTAGTGTTGACACTTACATGGGCTTATCCTCAAGTTGGACTAGTTATAGACTTTTCCATGAGCATCCCAGATTCTTCCATGAGCTAACATGGTATTGGTTCTCCTCACCTCTACTCAAATGCTATAAACTTGTCCTCAAGTTGAATGAGTTAGGGTGGTGCTTCATATTCGTCCATGAACACTCCAAGCCCTTCCACGAGCTAGGTCAATTATTAGATATAGTTATATGTAATTATATATTTATAAGAATTATGAATAGATGCATAATTAGTATTATTTTAATAAAATATTCTGTTATGTTAATCATCGGTCTAATTTTGTTAATTATGATTAAAGATGTTATGTGCTGTTTATGTGAATTGTGTTTTGAGGCTAAAAAACTAGTTATTTGAATTGTGTGAATTGTGATTTTTTTAGGCAAGGTGTTAATGGATGAAGAAATTGTTTTTGGTTGTGTTTTCATTAAGTCATAGATGTTATCTTTGATTAGTGTGTCATATATTTTATATACGACTCATGTGTAGTGGTTGGTATTTGCGACACATGATTCACAAATATTGAATGAAACACACAAGTCGCAGATGTTATTTGTTACTCAATTAATTAAATGTGCTAGATCCCTAAATATTTTTTTCATCTATGTTGTTTTACCAAAAAAAATTATTGTGCTAAGTTCCCAAAAAACTCAAGCTCAGCAATGTGTGTTTAGTATTAAGGTGTAATTTGATTTTTAAAAGTGTTTTTCTCTTGAAAATGCATTAAAATTAAAAAAAAAAATAAGTAGATTTTGTTTTTTGATTTTTGATATAAACACCTCAAAACCATTGAAAAACACAAAAAATATTAATTTAATATTTTTTAAAATTAAATACACTTTTAAAAAACACCCAGATGACTAGTCAATAAAAAACTTGATGTAAGATAGGTTTGCTTTCAAACAGGGTTGAGAATTGATATGGTTAAACCCGAGTAACTAGATGGGTTAACCCGCGACCCAGTCACTCCCAAATGAGATCTACTTGAGTCAACTCCAAGATTTTTTAATCTAAAATAATGGAGTTTCATTTTAAAAAAACTTGAAACAATATTTTTTTAAGATAGATCTGGGTTGATTTGCCAACCCGCTTGTTGATCCAACCAATATCTAACCTGGTCTTTATGGTATTTTTATTAAGGCAATTTGTATATAAATAATGATTTTTATATTAATTTTTTTTAAAAAATCTTTAAAGTTAGCCAATGAGTAACTAGTGATTTCCTTGTAGAATCATGATCTACTAAAAATAATAATAATATTTTTATTTATAAATTTTCTCTTAACTGTATCTTTTTATTTTTCTAAAGTGAATTCAAGAAAATAACTACTAGCTAGGATACATTAGTGATTCCTGAATACTATAAAATTACTTGATGTAATACATATAAAATAATTTAATAATTCTAAAATTCAGAATTTGAATATTAAAAAATAAATAAAGTAGCATATCTCCTTGACCCGAAATTCGCATTTTCCTTAACTCGATGTATTCTTCAATCACAAATATTTTCCAATTTTTGACATGATTCTTTCTCACCCGTCTGATCATGCACTCAGGAAAACAAACGTGACCCACAAAAGGTTCCTTGTCTCCTTGTTAGCTAGTTGATTGTAACCATTCTATAAAAACCATACCTACTCTAATAACAAAGCCACATTTATCAGTGCATTTCTTTCCTCTTTCCGCTTGAGAATTGGACAGAAAAACATGTGTGGAGGTGCCATTATTTCCGATTATGTTGCTGTTAAGCGCGGCCGGAGGTTGACAGTTGATGATCTCTGGTCTGAACCTGACCCGTTCTCTGAATTTCTTAGATTTGATCATCACTCTAATAATAATGATGGTAGTAAAAATGACCCATCAACTCTCTTGCTCCCTCAAAAGCCAAGCTACACCATCCAAGTCCAGCAAGGTAATGATACTGTTTTTGTTTTTTCATTTATCTGGGTCTTCCCAAAATATATTCAATCTTGGCTATATATATATATACATAAAAACATGGGCTTGTTAGGTTTATCTTGGATTCTTGGCTTGTATCTCTCTGGTTTTTTTGTTCTTTAAGGCAAAATTTTTATTTCTTTTTTCTGTGATTTTATATATAGTGATAACAGAGAAAGTTGAGAAGCCAAGCCATGCCACAGAGAAAGAAAATGGTAACAAGAAGGCTCAAAGAACCAGAAAGAGTGTGTATAGAGGAATAAGGCAAAGGACATGGGGCAAATGGGCAGCTGAAATAAGAGACCCACACAAAGGTGCTAGAGTTTGGCTTGGCACATACAACACAGCTGAGGAGGCCGCCAAAGCCTATGATGAAGCCGCGAAACGCATCCGTGGTGATAAAGCCAAGCTCAACTTCCCCTCTCAGACACCGCCAACTCCGGAGGCGCCACCACCTGCCAAGAAGCGTTGCATCTTGGCTCCTGAAACAGCTTATGTGGCTAGTACTTTCACACCACTACTGCAAGAGCCATATTTTGGGTATCAAAATGAAGATTATGAGCTGGAAGAGCAAATCTTGAAGTTGGAGTCGTTTCTTGGGCTGGAACCTGACCAGATGGCTGCTCGTCTGAGGGAAAACGGCGGTGATAATCGCGACTCTGGGGACCTTTGGATGCTTGATGATCTTGTGACACATCATCAGTATCGACGTCAGATTAATTATTAGTAAAATAATTAACTACTAATGCTACTGATGCATGCATCTCTTCTGCTTAATGTACTGCTTTTGGCTTTTACAAAAAGACTCTGTTTAATTAATGTTTAATTAGGATTTGGTGCTTCATTGTCGTACATACCTTGTGCAACGGAGTATGAGAATAACACTTTTGTAGCTGCACTCATTTGCATCACCTTTTTTTTTTTTTTTTTTCAGGTTTGTTTGATATATAAAAACCTTGGATTCGTGCCCTCTACTTATATATATGGTGTACTTGATTAACATTTTTTTATGTCTTATTCAGTTAAGAAGATTTTGAATTTCAAAATTCAACATTAAAAATTAATAACTTAATAAAATTTTACATTATTCCATACTACAAATGAAACTGAAATTATAAAACATAAATAATAATAATAACAATAATAAAAGATAACTTAAACTCAAAAACAAGAAAGTGTATTGCAAATAATAACAACTTACAATCATGAAGCTGTTTTTGATTTGAGTATAACCTGTAAAGAAACTTCTTGATAGGAAAACATACATGTTTTTTATTCTTTTTAGATTTGTAGGTATACCTGTAGATATAAGCTTATTAGTTAGAGGCCTATTGTTACCACCAACTTTATAGATAGGTTTTCAAGACCTTTTGAACTTGATTGAATTGCAAAATAGTTGTTACCCTCCTTTCTACCTTACTTTCTCTTTTAAATAAGAAGTTTAAAGATCATTGCTACCTTGTTTTCTCTTTTAAATAAGGAATTTAAAGGTGATTGCTATTTCAATCTATGATATTTTTTATTTTAAGAATTATCTAATATATATGTTATTTTCCAATTACCTATTTAATCATTTCCTTATTTTAAGGATCTTGCAACGTACAAACTTCTTCTACATTTTTTTAACCTTTTAATTATTCACATTGATGGTTGCTCACATTGCATCCTTATTATAGTTGAATTGATCATGCCATTTTTTATCCAATCAAATCTAAAACAACTCAATATTTATATGAGTATGAAACTTTTACCAAGTCTGATCCATAATCAAGTTTGGTATATTCTACTGGTCTTAGACTTCACTTTTTCTTAGTTAATTGTTATGTATAACACTTATTCTCTCTTCAAACAACCCATTAATGACTAGTTTGTTTCCCAAATTAAGAGTTGATTGGCAATTAAAAAGCTTTGACATCTTTATTTTAATTTATATGAATTAGTTTCCCTAGGATAATTTTATTTTTCAAATTTCAAATTTCCTCTCTATTTAAAATTCCTTTAAGTTCCATCTTATCAATCATCTCTCTTATTCCCATTTACTTCAAACTTTTCTTCTTAGACCTCTCAATGCCTAAGAAAAGTACTAAAAGTTTAATAAACCATAGACAGAACATTATGGATGAAGTCTCAACTCTTCTCTTCCCTCAAATAGTTGAAGTCCCATGTATCCACTAAGGTTCTTACCTTTCTTCTTACAAGAAACTATTATATCTTGACTTAATCCAACTTCGAATGAAGTTTTGTCATTTTAGCTCTTTTCTTGTTCAGATATCCATCTTAATCATATTTTTTTTATCATTTAGTTCATCAAAATCTTGATTTGCCTGAAATCCCACATGTAATTAAAGATATGGCTATCAAAATCTCTAATCTTGTCACCCTATTTTTGTTTCATCATGAAAAATTTCTCGAAGTCAGTTGGGATTTCTTTACCAAATATACTACAAACCCTACTAAATCTTGGTCTTCTCCTACTTTGGTTGTTAACGATTTATACTTTACTCTTGCTAAACATTATCTAGTAATAAGAAGTGATGAAATTAATGATTGGATACCATATTGGATCTCTCTTTCAATAATTTTCCACCCTTTTTTATTGAGGAATGTCCTGATACTTTAAGATTCAAGTTATAATTGTATGTATACTAAGTTTAGGCCTAATGGTTTTGATTTTATACTATGAAAAATGTTATTTACTTTATTAGTTGTTCACCTAATGGTTTTGATTTTATAACCGCATTTTCATATGTCAATTACAAGGTTGTCAACATTGATTTGGAGAAGAAAAATGAAATTCCAATACATATGACAACTAGAAACTCTTTTGAAAAGTTAGTTTTGCAGTTTGTTAAAGTTAATATGATCTTGTTGCCATGGAGTTTAGTTTTTTCCTTATTTGGATTTGTAGATACTTAACATGTCGTAGGGGTGTTGTTATTAGTAATAGCTATTTAAGCTTACTTATAATCATTTTTAAGCATAATAAACCTTTAACTTTTGCCCTAATGTTTTTAGGATTCATCTATAATAGTCTTCATTGCATTATAGATAAAAATCTTTCTAACAATATTGGAGGTCCTTTATGGGTAGTCATACTTTAGGTCACTGCTTACTTCACAATATATTACATTAAAATTTTCTTTCTAGATTTGCACCAAACTTATTCTTATGGTCATTTATATAACAAAATCATGTCTCCCCTAACCCTACTTGATTTTTCTACTATTGTTTCTAAATTGGTTTACACTAAGAGATCTTATGATGTTTAGAGTCCTTTTTATACCAAGAAATAAAGAACTTCTTGGTATCAACTTTGTACTTTTTGTATGGAATTGTCTAGAGAGAATCTCAGGTACTAGGTTGTTGTTTTAATTTACAAACTCTTGTTTGGGTTTTTGGAGCAATTAAAGTGGAAAGTTGCTATCCAAATCTTGCTATCAGACAATTTGGTCTTTTCCAAGGTCCCTGTATTATATTTCTTCATAATTTCATCAACTTTTATCTTCATAATAGGGGCGATTCTAAAACTTTTGATGTAATTGAGATCTTGAAAAAGTATATCAAAGTTATCATTTAAATCTCAACTCTACCTAGTACCAAATTTGCTCTAGTTACTATAGTTAGCTTTCAACTTGGGAGAAATTTTTTAAAACAAAGGTCTGTTGGAAACTACTATTATTGTGTAGGCATTTTTCACTCCTCATGAAAAGAGCTACTTAAACATCTGATAATAAGTTAAAAAAGGCTACTAATGTTGAATCTTCTTATGTTACATCTTCTTCCTTAAAGTTGCTTGCTTATATTTCTAAAAGGATGAGGAGATCATGAACTAGAAGTACTATAGAATTCTTTTAAGCTCAGACTTCATCAAAGTCAAAACAATCTCCATTACTTCTCTTAGCAAAGAAAAAAAAAACAAATTAATTAATCCTTCTTCTAAGTTATGTCTTTCCTTATTCAAGTTTGAATCTGACAAAACCTCTCTTTATATTGTTAACAAAGCTCAAAGAATGCCTCTTTCTTTTGTTCTTCATTCGATTTTAAAATCTATTATTGTAAAGCTTATTTTAGAATTCTTTTTCGAATCAACCTATAATACAACTTCTGAACATTCCAATCAAGATTCTAGAAATGTTGATGCTGACAAAGATTTCCATGGAGATATTAGAAATTATACTTATCCAAAAGATTATGGTTCAAGTGAACAAAGTAAGTATAGTTTATATATATATATATATACTTCAATCATAATCTATACTTACTTTGTTCACTTCAACCATAATCTTTTGGATTATACTATACTTACTTTGTTCACTTCAACCATAATCTTTTGGATTATACTATACTTACTTTGTTCACTTCAACCATAATCTTTTGGATAAGTATAATTTCTAATATCTCCATGGAAATCTTTGTCAGCATCAACATTTCTAGAATCTTGATTGGAATGTTCAGAAGCTAATATATATATATATATAACCATGGAAATCTTTGTCAGCATCAACATTTCTAGAATCTTGATTGGAATGTTCAGAAGCTAATATATATATATATATATATATATATATATATATATTAGCTTCTGAACATATATATATATATACATATATATATATATGTATATATATATATATGTTCTGAACATATATATATATATATATATATCTCCATGGTATATATAATATATATATATTAGCTTCTGAACATATATATATATATATACATATATATATATATGTATATATATATATATGTTCAGAAGCTAATATATATATATTAGCTTCTGAACATATATATATATAAATATATATATTAGCTTGTCAGCATCAACATTTCTAGAATCTTGATTGGAATGTTCAGAAGCTAATATATATATATATATATATATATATATATATATATATATATATATTAGCTTCTGAACATATATATATATATATATATCTCCATGGAAATCTTTGTCAGCATCAACATTTCTAGAATCTTGATTGGAATGTTCAGAAGCTAATATATATATATATATATATATATATATATATATATATATATATATATATATATATATATATATCTCCATGGAAATCTTTGTCAGCATCAACATTTCTAGAATCTTGATATATATATATATATATATATATGCTTCTGAACATATATATATATAAATATATATATTAGCTAATATATATATTTATATATATATATGTTCAGAAGCATATATATATATATATATATATATCAAGATTCTAGAAATGTTGATGCTGACAAAGATTTCCATGGAGATATATATATATATATATATATGTTCAGAAGCTAATATATATATATATATATATATATATATATATATATATTAGCTTCTGAACATATATATATATATATAGTATAATTTCTATATTTAGAAATTATACTATATATATATATATATGTTCAGAAGATAGAAATTATACTATATATATATATATATATGTTCAGAAGCTAATATATATATATATATATATATATATATATATAAGTATAATTTCTAATATATATATATATATATATATATACTATACTTACTTTGTTCACTTCAACCATATATATATACTATATATTATACTTACTTTGTTCACTTCAACCATATATATATATATATATATATATATATATATGGTTGAAGTGAACAAAGTAAGTATAGTATATGTATAGTATATATATATGATTGAACAAAGTAAGTATAGTATATATATATATATACATATACTCTTCAACCATATATATATACTATACATATACTATACTTACTTTGTTCACTTCAACCATAATCTTTTGGATAAGTATAATTTCTAATATCTCCATGGAAATCTTTGTCAGCATCAACATTTCTAGAATCTTGATTGGAATGTTCAGAAGCTAATATATATATATATATATATATATATATATTAGCTTCTGAACATATATATATATATATATATATATCTCCATGGAAATCTTTGTCAGCATCAACATTTCTAGAATCTTGATTGGAATGTTCAGAAGCTAATATATATATATATATATATATATATATATATATATATATTAGCTTCTGAACATTCCAATCAAGATTCTAGAAATGTTGATGCTGACAAAGATTTCCATGGAGATATTAGAAATTATACTTATCCAAAAGATTATGGTTGAAGTGAACAAAGTAAGTATAGTATATGTATAGTATATATATATGGTTGAAGAGTATATGTATATATATATATATATATATACATATACTCTTCAACCATATATATATACTATACATATACTATACTTACTTTGTTCACTTCAACCATATATATATACTATATATATATATATATGGTTGAAGTGAACAAAGTAAGTATAGTATATAGTATATATATATGGTTGAAGTGAACAAAGTAAGTATAGTATATATATATATATATATATATATATATATATTAGAAATTATACTTATCCAAAAGATTATGGTTGAAATGAACAAAGTATGGTTGAAGTGAACAAAGTAAGTAAAGATTATGGTTGAAGTGAACAAAGTAAGTATAGTATATATATATATATATATATATATATAAAAGTGAACAAAGTAAATATATATAGAACTTGATTTTTTTTTTATTCTAGTTCATGATGTTTCAAACTAAAAAATTATTTAAAAAAAAACTGTTGGTTTACTATATATATTTTTTTATATATGAGTAAAACTTGCTACTCAATCTTTCTTTAAAATGATCAAATCTCCAGGCCTTAACGTTCATAATCTAGCTCAAATATCTTTATTGTTGAAGAATATATCTCTAAAACTTATCAAACATCCTCTTTTATCAATTTTAAAAATATTAAAACTCATTTGATTTGCCTTCAATATACATTTTCTATCTCTCATGATTCTTTAGATATAAATGAAATAAACCAAACTCTTTCTACAATCACTTTTTCTAGAGATGTTGCGTATTCTAATATTAAGCAAATTGATGTTAAAATTATAACTCTAGAATTTGAGTTTATTTCTACTATTCAGTTGATCAATACTCATATTTCTACCCTCACTTTTATTTTTTAATGTTTTCAAAATTCTTTTCTTATAATTTTGGACTCTCTTTGTTTGATGTTAGGACTTGTACTGTATTTTGATTTTCAAGTAATATTGAATGTTGAAGGAGCTAATTCTAAAGTTCTTGATATTTTAATTTGAATATTTATTTATTTACTTTCTAAATTGATGGTGTATTTCTTTAAGTACTTTCCAGTTATTGATTTTGTATGGACTTCCTCATCAATGCTTTGTAATAAATAAGCATTCCAAAAGTAGACTTGGTTGATTTTAAATGGTCATTCCCATGTTGGATACCATTTACCTAATTGTCTATCTTTAACTCTAGGAAGAGATATTACTTAGACTAGGTCCCTTTGTGAAAATTCTCTTTTCCTCACTTTTTATTATATGCTTTCTAAACATGTTGCTTTTGCATTTGCAATTTATTCAAGACATTAATTCTAGTTTCATCCGCATCACTTAATTCTTGCATCATTGTTTCCCTGATGTTGAATTCCATTTAATTAATTTTGGTATGCATCTCTTAAATATTTTACATGGTAACATTGCATCATAACCACATGTTGATGCATATGGTATCGTCTTAGTTGCACCTCTCGATGGACCATCGTACGTCTCGAAGACTGTATGGGTAAAATATATTCAGTATGTGATGTCTAAGCATTTCATGCAACGGTCACAATCCAGTGCAGATAACCAAAATCGGTGTGTTCAAGGTTCCATTACCACGCATACTAGCGGTTCCATTCCGTTCATTTTGCATGCAAAGCGGATGATCAATTTTTTTTATTACATCCATTTTTTAATTTATTGTTTTTTTTATAAATATGTTTAACTAACAATAGTTTTTTCTTATAGGTTATGGTTCTTGGATGCAAACCAAGCCCAATGAAGCTTCTTGTGGAAATGTATGTTTAGAGTGATGATAGTCAAAAAAGAATGTAGCAACTCATGGATAGTTGAACTCAGTATTTTGTAGCATGTTGGTTTTCAACCATTTTTTTCTTAAGTTAATTTCTTTTTTTAATTTGTTGCCATTTATTTTTAGGATACATATAATACCTAGTTGAAGGAGAGATATGGGAATGATTCTTCGACCCATCCGGATCTCAATTCGGGTTTGTGGTTGGATGTAGGATCGTCCAGTGGACTCAATAGAAATTATATGTATAGTTTTTCTAACACTATGGTCGAGGACTTACGGATGAACCGTAGTGTTTCTACTGTTAAATGCTTACAATTAATTCTGAGCACTCAAACACCAAAGTTCAAGGTGATTTTAGACCAATGAGTTCAAGTTCGAATGATCCATCTTACTACTGATTATGCACAACTTGGTGCTGATATGGTTGAACTTCACCGATTGATAATGGATATGAAATCACATATGATTGGTACATGTTATCCCTCTTATTGGCACCACGGTCCCAACAAAAACCCACCTTCTCCCCATCTTCCAACACCTCTTTTCTAGATTAATTGTATTTGAACTTATAAATGTTTGAACTTGTAAAAAATATTTTATTTATATATTAGCTTAATTTATTTTAATTATTTTCTACTTATGTTTAATTTTTTGAGTTGTGCTAATTTTTTTAAAAATCACCTGTGTGTTAGCCTATAAGAAAACACCCGAAGCCCGTAACATCAAAAGGTAAGGAAGAAAATATTAATTTATTTGTAGTAAAATGTGATTTTATTTGTGATAATAAAAAGAAATTAACAAAAACACAATTTAATTGAATTTTTATATATAATTATCTTGTTGATATAGAATTTTGTTTTACTTACATATAAATATTCAATTGACTGGATTTTCCGACTCAATATTGCTGAGTTATAAGTCCGGAACTAGTGTAGAATTTCTCTTAAGAAAGTTAAAAACTCGAGTCCCTTAATTAATACTAGCTCAAGTCAAACTCAAATATGTCTTTCCTCTGGCCAAGAAAGCTAGCCAAGTGATCTCTTTGATTTTCTTTCTTGGGATGAATTCTAATTATCTGTAAAGGCTGGTGTATTCTAGTTCAAGAATGGAAAATGACGACAGCAAAATAATTCTGCTCCTTTTTTTACCAAAAGAAAAGTCTTAGCAAGAGGCTAATATTCATAACTATTGTTACAAGATACTATGAACTCAAGAAAATAGTAATGTTTTCAAATTGAGCAGCTAGCTATGTGTGTTTGACAAGATAACTATTTTAATACTTTTCAATACAAGAAGTAGTTAAAAAGACTATTATTTTGAATAAGAATTAATAAATATATTGAATAAGTCTCACCCAAGTTTTGACTTTAAAATTTGGGTTAAGCTTCTTATTAACATATTGCCAGATCAACTCATTAAGTTAATAATTCACAAATCTAGACCTAGATAATTATGATAACGCAATGCTATAAACTCAAAGAGTTGTAAAGTTTTCAAATTGGGTAGCTAGCTTGTCAAGACAACCATCTTAATACTTCCCAATACCATAAGTAGTTAAAAAAAGGGTGAAAATAGAGATAAATTAAAAAGGGATTAGTGTTTCTTGTAAATACAAGGGAAACATTAAGGGGAAAATAATTAAGGTTTTTTTTTTTAATTATTAAAAAATAATCTAAAAAAAATTGCATAGGGTTTTTGCCAATTTTGTTTTTGGTCTTCATAGGCTTGATTAGTTTCTTTTTTATCTCAATTCTCTAAGTTTTATAATATTTTGTTCTAAATTTTCATTTTATTTATATTTTATTCCATGAGTTAGAGAGAGCAGACAGAATGTCTCTAGAAAATAGAAGAGAAGATAGACAGTTGATGGTTGATCACAATTCAGTGATTAAAAAAATTCATTCTTAGTGTTAATGAGTTAAACTTAATGAGAAAAGTCTCATTGATATTTTTTTCACCTATCTTGCTGAAGAAAGTACATTGGGTTTTAGATTTTTTTTTTGAAATGGATGAAATTTTATTCTCTTTAATCAATTAAATGTGGTTTTCAGGTTATAAATGATTTTATTTTATTAAAGTTTATATATTGTTTTTTAAGTGTTTTTAACTGAGAAAGACTTGAAAAATAAGGTTTTGTGTCCAAAAAAGAGGATATTATAATTTTATGCAACCCGGGATCATAATTGTTTTTAAGAAAAATTATTCAATGGCTTTCTTGTGAGCATTTAATTTTCTTATTATATAATTCAACAATTATTTTTTTAAAATGAAATATTAGATCATGTTAGGTTTATAACCCGAGATGCATCACTGGTAGGGTAATTATGATAGGGTAACTCGGGTTACACCTAGATTAATCTATAATATTGTTGTCTCAATATTTTTTAAAAAATCAATCAATTATTTGACCGGGTTTTGAAAATTGTTTTTAAAATCACCGTGTCGAATGGATCAAATAAAATCAACCCTCACAACCCATTCACATCCAATGATTTGGATTGGGTGGAGTGCTTTCTTAATTCACCAGTAAATATTTATTCATGAATCCATGAATCATTTGACAAAAATTCACGAGTTATATTAAAATAGAAACATTCAACATCATAAAATGTTTCATATATAGAGAAATCAGGAAGCAAAATCCTCCTCGAGGATGGATGGATTTTTTTTAATTAATTAATTACCTGAAAAAACCTGCATGGTGGTTGGCTGATGGAATAGTGGAAAGGGACGATAATATTGCATGTGCAAGTTCCTGGAAGGAAATCGGCAAGTTGGATCACAGTAGGTCCCTCCTCGAGGAAGATACAACGAATTATTTAGTGCTATTAATTAATTCATATATACTGATGATGATTTTGTGTATCATTGGCTGGCCATTTTAATGTACTTATCCATCTAATATATTTATTCAGAATTATTTAGTGCTATTAATTAATTAATTCATTCATATATATACTCTCATTTACAGGTTTTTATTTTATTTTATTAACAACAATAAATGCATTCAAATAAATATTATTCCGTCGACTTCAAGAAGTGTCGTTTACGCGATCCCCAGTTCGAAGGTCCCACTGGAAATCCAGTGATGGCAATCGGTATGGTTCATGCACCTTCTTCTTATGAAGACAAGATATTCAATTAATTACTCTGTTCTCTCCCCCCACATAATTAATTCAAAAAAAATTCAGCTTTGCTATTAGATAATCAGTTGATTGACTCTCTCTCTCTCTCTCTCTCTCTCTCATTGTCATTACTTTAATTGTGGCTTGTGGAGTGCACAAGCCTAATGGAATGTTCGCCTAAATTGTTTCATTCATTAGAACAAGATTCTATTAGGTTTGGATTTTAAAAAAATAATAATAATATCATTTATTTTTTTTAAAATTAGTATTATTTTAAATCAGCTCATGGGATCCATATACTAAGTTATTTACTTTGTTAGATCCATAAACATTAAGTAGTGTTTGGTTTTTATTTCCGATCAAATTATTAAAAACATCTTTTTTAATTATAAGAATATTTTATATATCAATTTTGAATAAACCATATTTTATATACCCAGTTAAAGTAAGTTAGTTTAAAATAATAATTAAAGATATTTTTATCTTTTAATCATTACTTTCAAAATAATTTTGGTCAAATATATAGAATATGATTTATAAGAAGATTATATGCAAAATATTCACGATTTTAAGAGAGGAGCTTCTTCTTCTTCTTCTTCTTTAATAATTTTATCATCTTCTTTTGGGAGGAAGGGCGGAAAGTAGGAGAGGGCAATTTGAGAGTGATTTTTTATCTCTTCTAACCTAATCTCAATCTTACCATTTTCGAGATAAAGTGGAGTAAAAATCTTAAAAGTATTATTCTACACTTAAAAAAGTCATCGTTATTTCAAAATTAGGGTACAAAAAATAATTTTATCTATATCTTATCACCAATCATCTGCAATTCTTTATTAAAAACAATTTGTCTTTTCCTTCCTTTCCTTCCTCTCATTTTTCTCCTCCGTCTAAAAAAATAATGAAAATCCATTCATTAATTTTGCCTTGTCTTTCCTTATTATCTTTCCTCCCTCTTTCTTTCGTGCTTGCACTGGGAGGTTGTAGGTTGTTGTCAGAGACTTCATTGTCTCGAAATTTATACATACAAAATTTAGACAAATTTTTTTTTTTAAAACGAAACTAATAAATTTAAATCAACCAGTCAACTCACGCCTTAGACTATATCATACACTACTTTGGTTCTTATAACTATGCTCATGACAAATTTGAAAGAAAAGGTAATCATTATAGATTAGTATGTGATTGTTTAATTACCACCGCCATTGAATTTTTTTTTTATTAGATCTTACTTTACACGGTATTTGACAGCCTAAATCATGAACAAAAGAAAGGAGGAAAGAGAACGTAAAATATAATTTATAAAAAAATACCTTGACAAAAATATAATTTTTTTATTTGTATCTCTTTTTGTTATTTTAAACTAGCGCCGAGTATTTAAAATATAATTTATGAAAAATAACTGGAATGTAGAGTATTCCTGAACTTAAAAATAGAAGGATTTTAATAATTTTTTCAACAAAGAAAAATGCCTTGAAAAATGTGTTTTCCTCTCCCTTTCCTCCCTGCAAAACACTACGTTAATATTAATGGATCTCACATGCCATTGCCAGCCAGGTCTTCATCTTGTTCTAATATTTTAGGCGAACATTCCATTAGGCTTATGCTCTCTACAAGCCACAAAGTAACGACAAAAATAAATACAAAATAAAAAATTGGAGGGTTCAAATGTCAAGATCAATTACCTGAAAAAGAAAAATCATCATCTATTATTATTATTTACGTTAACATATGATGGAATCCTCCTATTCTAAGTCAACCAGAATTCTTTAAGTTAATTTTGGGGGGCAGAGATTATTGAATATGAAGGTGCATGAACCATAAGGATTCCAATCACTAGATTTCGAGGGGACCATCGAGCTGGGAATCGTGTACAAAGTGGAATATCTATCCAACCTTTTTTTTTGTTTTTCCCCCCTTTGATTATTCTGCCAATTATACGGTATTTTTTTTTTCAAGCTATTAATATATTATTATATTTTTGTAAAGATAAAAATATAAGTTTGATCTCTAAAACCTATATTTATTGAAAGAAATAAGTACAAATCTTGAATGAAATTAGTCTTATTCTTTAAAAAAATATGAAGATATCTAGATAAAAAAAAAAAATATATAGTATGTCTTAATATTTAAATAAATGAAAAAAAATGTTAATTAGTCTATTTAGAATATCAAATTTAAACTTTATTATCTTAATGTATTTATAAGTTTTTTTCTATTGTATTTTGTGCCTGGATCCCTTGTTCGAGGAGGGGCCTGCTAGAACACAACTTGCCAATTTCCTTTCAGCAACTTGCGCATAATTATTCCATTTTAGACAGGAGCAACGAACCAAAAATTCGTGCAGAGGGATATGGCTGCAATGTATAATGATATTCCTGATTTGTCATTTTCGTCGAGTGTGGACCATTATATGATGTCGGAGATTCATTCATTAGCTCAATCTTTTCGCCACTGCCTTAAGACAGTTTGTGTGAGATTATAATAGTAGTCATGATTTAAAGTATTTTTTATTTAAAAATATATTAAAATATATTTTTAAAATCAAAAGGATTAAAGAACATAAAAAAAAATTAATAAAAAAAATTAAAATTTAAGCCCAAAGATGCTTGATACCACATGATCATCCCAAGTTTTTCTTTGAATTCTTGTGTAGCCTTAACCCGCAAATTAGCTCAGGCTAGGAATGATAATTGTACTTTTTTTAATATAATGTATGGATCTTAGCTGTAAGATGCAAGAAGAGTCTTTATAATTGCATGCATATATTTGAATTTTAGAATGTATTTAATGATTTTATGTTTCATAAATGAAGATCATCAACCAACACCACGTAACCCTCCAATACATGTGTTAATTGGGTCTATTATAATATCAAGTTAAGAAGATTAAATAGACAATCAATATGCTAATTCAAGATATTTAGGTCAAGTCAAGCTTGAAGTTGGGCCAATTTCTTTGATTAATAAATCCACGCTTGAGATGAATGGATAGTTTTAGCCTAATAGCTTGTGTTTGGACCTTATTTTCTACAAAACTTGTAGATTCAACTCGTTTTTTTCACTTACAAGTTGATTGAGCTTACTTTTCTAGTGTCCAGTTTTATATTAATAGACATAACTTTTGATCGGATCGTTGGATCAAGCTAAAGGCAATGCTTTCCATATGGTTAAAATTTCATAGTAAACAGACATCGTCAAGGCATTCCAATAATAGGTTACTGATTGAGATTTGCAATACTTTCCTAGTTGATTTAGGATTCTTTTTTATATTTTATTTAAAACTCTTTTTGTTATTTTTCCCGCTTTATTTATGATAAACTAAAAGCGAATCTCGTGATCACGTGGTCACATGACCCATAACAAGATTGACAATAAATCCTGAAAAGCCAAAACATGTCTAATAAAAGTGTGACATAATATAAATTTGTTCCAAGACACCAACACTATTGGAATAAGAATCTCCACCCTACGAATACCAATTTGAGAACAAGAAGTATAAGGAAGACACTACGAAGCCAATTAATCTTTGATAAGTCAATTTAATTCGTTAAAGAACTAAAGAAATGCAAGAATCCCTTTCACATAGGCTAAAAAATTCAGCAGCAATAGTAGTATCAAGTCTTAATATTTTGTCATAAGAAAAAGTATTTATACTCTTGAAAATAAAAACTCTAGTAGATCTACAATTGTGAGATAAATTGGCCCTGACCCAAAACCTATACTAATAAACTCGAATGTATAGACTCAAATAAGCCTTGGGCCACAAATGAGAACTAATTATTAATTAACCCAAACAATTCATGGGCCACAAATAAGAACCAATTATTAATTAAACCCAAACAACTCATGTACCTTAGCTAATTAATCAAACCTATGCCCAATATGAAATAAGCCAACCATTAGAAATAATGGCAAGGCTACTAACCCATTAGATAACCCAAATAGAAGTTATAACAAAAATAAAACCCATGAGAATAAATTATCTTTGTTGTCGTGAGAAGAGAAAAAGAAGAAAAAAAAACAAAACAAATCTGAAACAATGCTTTATATAGAGCCTTATTCCCTCCACTATTGTCCTTGAAAATAAGAAAAACTTGTTGTCAGTTACTTCCCTATTTTAAAGGAGAAGTTACAGCCACTTTGTTTCCTCTTCAAGTATGAACTCTTTTAAATAGTCTCTCATAATCTTCTTTTTGAATAAAAATATCCTGTAAAATAAGTAAAATAAGGAAAAAGAACAACAAAAGAATCTCAAGTCTTATTGCCACCACATACATTTAATAATGGACATGGAATCCTTGCAAATAATAGATAATAGTTGTTGTCATAAATGTCTCCTTATTTGACATAGAATCCTTCTAGAATAAGTAAGCCAATAGCTGCCACGCATTCTTCCAAGAGCATTAAGAAATCCTTATATTAATTGAAATCCATAATATACAAGTAAACAATGTTTCTCTAATTTTCACACATTCTTGAAACATTTCAATCCTCACTTCAAACGCATCGTTCTCTCTTATTCAGATGAGTTAGCAAACCTATCATATATCACTAGAAAGGTAAAAATGTCTACTTTTAAACCCAATTTTAATCTTATCAAAATTATTTTTTTATCTCTAGATACAATCTAAATAGCAGTAGATGAAGGTCTAGACAAACAGATTTAACAAGACTGGTCCAGTACCTTTGACCCTATGAAATAATCTCTTCCTAAAATAAGATTAACCTAAAACTTTAACCCAATGTAGAACAACATATCTAGAAACTATTTTAAAAATCTTAATTTAATAGAATTATTGAGTTGAAAGTTATGCTTCATAACATAAAACTGGACACTAGGAGATTTTATACAAAAATTTGAATTTGACCTTGTTTGGAGTGTATCATTACCTAATATAAATAAGGTTATTTTGCTTGTATTTAGGTTTTAGGAGGCATTTTTTTATTTCATAAATAATACTGTTAAATACAAGGTTAGCCATACTCTTGGTTCTTCATTAAACTCTTTAGAACTTATCAAAGATTACTACTTTGTGGTGTTCATCCTTATAATTCTAGTTTATAATTCTTTATAAGCAATGAGTTAGGATTTTTATTCAATAACAATAGTTTCTTGGTTCAAGTAATTATTGGGTTGAGTTTTTTTTCAATCTGATTTTTGCTTTATTGGGTTATATTTAATCTTGATTTTTTGTTTTAAGATTCTTACCTTCTAGGTTTGTATCAGAAGATATTGTTTGTTCTTTTAACTTATATTTTATTTTTATTTTTTTAATTTGATTTGATTTAAAAAAACTTGAATTGGATTGAGTAGCTAATAGATATATGTTATGCAGAGAAAGTCAATCACCTAATCCAATCCAACTATATTGGAGGTAGAAATAGGTGATGGATTTATATATTCTACGTTGGAGACAAATTGATTTAGGTTTATAATAATGTTAATATGATAGTGATTTTTAATAATAAATTTAGTAGAATATAAAAAAAAATCAATAAAGAAAATTTTGAAATTTATTAATTGAAAATGTTTTGTTTAGAGTTTTGAAATCACCCTTGACCAAAGAAAAGTATTTAGTTATGCATACTTAAGAGATCAAACACCAGGTTCATACTTGTGAAACTTTGTTATAGTGGCTAAATCTCTTTTATAAAGCTTTTACCTTCTTTATCTCTATTGATTTTCATGTGTTTTTTGTTTTCTCATCACTAGCTCCTTTATTTATAGTGGTTGTCATAGGGGGCATACGGGGCATCGAGCGACATTGGGTCTGCCTCCTGAGTGTGTGTGTTGGAAATGAGTTTGGGGTATAATAATAAAATTATAATTATAAGGTTCAAGAGTCGCTACCTAGTATTAAGGTTACCAGAAAACCTATGGTTTGCGAGAGTCCAAGTAAGGGACTTGTAGTGCAAGGGGAAGACGCATCACCCCTAGTACACCCTACATTGTTATTTGATTGTTATTCTAAGTCATGTTCCTATATGTTGGTCTTGTCTAAGGTTCAAGGTAGATCTCCCTGCATAAGGAATTCTTTTCCTTATCGGGTTAAAGTCTAACGATTCTAAGATCCAATTTTCACATCACATTTATTTCTTTGTATCTTTAATACCTAAGGATACAAGTACTGTGTAGTTTTACACCCCTAAGTATTAACATCTACAACTAAACCCTAACACTTTAAATATAAAGTGAACAAAATGATTGGTGAAGGGTTTTTAATATTTTGATCAAATCCTAACGGATAATCATAAACTAGTTACGATATCTATTTTTTCATTTTAAAACATGAGAAAGATGCATTTTTGCTTTTTCTATAAAAATTAGACTTAAAAAACTTTTAAGATTTGATCGTATGCACGAAAACAAAATATTTTATTTTTTGTTTTAAGAAGAAATTAATTTAATTTTTTTAAATTTTCAATTTTTTTGGAAACATTTCGGAAAAAACCGGATATTTAATACTGAATCTGTATCTTACAATGTAAATATACATCTTGATATTATACAAAATTATTGGGAAAACATGTGAAAAAATCATAAATATTTTTGAAATGACCCTTGGAATTTGTTTTGGAATTTTTTTGTTTCATTATTATTATTATTATTATTATTATTATATATAAATTAGGTTGGACCCAACCTAGCCATCTAGGCTAGGCCAAAACCGGTCAAGCCCAACTTATTCAGGTTGGGCCGACTAGCGGCCCAATAATTTTTTTAGGTGGGCTAGACCCGACCCAGACATATGGGCTAGGTTGAAATGGGTACAACCCACAATCCATATGGTTGCTGGCCCGACCCAACAACCATGTTAATTATTTGGCCATTCTGCATGCAATGGCCATCGGTGGGATTTTAGAGGAGAAAAAAATGGATGGCTTACCTGATTGGGAGAGATGATAGGTTGGCGACGTTCCTAATGATGCAGGGATGACTGATTAGTACTTAAAAGTGTATTTTATCAAGGTTTTATATCATCATTTTGCACTTGAAGTATCAATAACTCCTTAACTAAAGCATGTTTTATAATAACATATCTAATAATATAAGATACCTTTAATTTATGGTAAATGTTTATCTTAAATGCAGGCCTATCACATAAATAAAAGGATTGATTGATGTGTTTAAGTATTGAAATTGAAAGGACAAAGAGAGGGCCAAACTTAGAAAAGAGATGTTGGTGCAGTCCAAACTAGAACACTATTCAGTAATTGGGTCATATCTCGAGTTTTAGATGTCCAAATGACCTCAATTTTTAGGAAAGATTTGGTTAGACATAGGCCTATAACTTTCATGTGGAGTCCAAGATTTAAAAAGACCGTTTTCAAGTCCAAATTAGAGCAATAATAAAGAAGTCTGAATCTGTCCTGTAGCCTAGACACTGTTTAGTGTTCATCCCATATCTTGAGTTCTAGAAGCCCAAATGACCTCAATTTTTTTTCCTGGAAAGCTAAGGCAATTTCCTATAACTTTCATACATATAGGTGGATCCAGTTCTGATGCTAAAAATGACAATTTATTCAGACAAAAAGATAAGAATTTTCACCAAGTCAAGAGTTGGTCGCCCACTCAACAATTAGTCATCAAATTAATAGTTTCAAACTTTGGCCTATAAAAGGAGACATTTGCCATGCATTTAGGGGCTTGGTTGTTCAGATCAAGAACTTGCTCTTTCTCTCTCTTTTTATATTTTTTTTGTAATTCTTAAGTTTTGCTTTCATTAATATCTTGTTTACGCTTTTCATTTCCTTTCCTCTACTTAATTAACTTGTATCTTATTTATTTTCTTATTTTGTTTATTTATGTTTCTCTTCTTCATTATGTTTAGCTAAGTTTATTATGTCAAGGTGAAAAGGTTACACTAATGGTGTAAGAATAAGTATGGTGTAAACTCAACATGGACCTTAACGTTTAATATTAACATGTCTTATCTTTTTATCTTACTAATTCTTCATACCTTTCTTGTTAAATGGTTAATCTAAATTTGTGTTGTATAACACTTGGTACAACAAATGCTTGACACTCTCATAACCCAACCGTATGGTATTACCTACACTTGTGCTATGAAAGGAACGTGGTTTGTTGTTAACATAAGTTAGCATCATGAATTCATGGCAATATTTAAAAGTTTGGTGTTACTTAAATAAGATAATTAATATGATCATGTTAATAATTTATAATGAGTTATTAATGACAAATGGAACCTCCTTTATGTGTGGTTTCTAGTTGAATAATAAGAGTTTATACTATACTTGTTTGAAATACCATTAGTGAATCCTCTAACCTTGACATTTGTTTTCATCATTGTTTAATCCTTACATTAATCTTCCATCTCAAAAGTTCTCATCAACTTCTTCTTCATCTTTATTATTATTGTTGTTGTTGTTGTTGTATTATTGTTGTCTATAATTTATACAATTAATCTCCCTGTGGTTCGACCCTGGTCTTGCTGGGTTATTTATTACTTCGACACTCCTGCATTAGGGAGAAGACATCAATCTTTTAGTCGTGTCAAGTTTTTGACGCCGTTACCGTGTAGGTAAATTTTTGTACAAATTATAGTTTTTATTTTGTTTTTTCTCTTTTCACTTTTCTTTTTATCAAAGGTAAGAAGTATATAAAGATAAAAGAAAGAGTAAGATAAGCTTGCAATACAAGCTGGAAACTAGCAGAACGTTACATACACCTGCCAAGGAGACCCTTGGATTAACCGAAGCTAATACTAAAAGCGAGGGAAGGGGAACATTTTCCCTAACACAAGTCAGCCAAAATGAATCTTGAACTAAGGAACAGCCTCCCCAGAACAAGCAATCCTACCATGAACAAGAGTTCTTTCTAGAGAAACCAAAATATTTACAATACAAAATGCGTGTGCAGGAGAACAACCTCTCCAGACAAGCACACTAAAGATAGAATAAAGGAACATGATCCCTTGAGCAAACAAAAAATCCAATCCAGCTTACCAGCTAGACCACCCAAGCAATGAAAACAGGCCTCAGCCACCAAACCAATAGGCAAAGCAATACACATCAACCGCCAGAGTAGAGACCAAACAGGGATGAAGTTGTACAAAGGATAGTAAGTTCCCCATAGTCCTGACAAACAGGAATAGAGAAAGCAAGCAACAGGCGAACCATCAAAGTTACTGCACAAGACAAGAAGCAAGAGCCAACCAGCAGAGAAGTTGCACAAAACAAGAAAATACCATAAAAAATAGTCCGGATGAACATGACAACCACCCAAAAGCAAGAGCCACAAATTCTGCCAGACCAAAGGTCAGAAGGTGGATGAGGGAGCAGAGTCATCAGAGCTGTGCAATGACTGAAAAACTACAGCAGGGGTGTTAGGTTTCATCCCCATACAAGGGGTGGCAGCCGCTTTACTATGAGTGAGATACTGCCTCTTGAGTGGTTGAGATGCAGCACCCACCTCTTTAGGAATTGGATCAGAGAGCTTAGTACCATCAGCCTTGGATCTCTTGCAACCAGGGGATTGAGTGCTACTAGGGTCTGCTGCAGCAACTTTAGTGGACATAGGATCCTCTTGAAAATTAATAGAAGGCCTTGTACAATACTGATCTTGTTTCTCAACAGCAGTAGTCTCTACAAAAGGACTAGAACTAGCTGAGCAGGCTAAATTGTCATGGGGCCTCTTTCTATTGCGGGGGATATGCCCTTTGGTGCAAGTAAGAGTGGAATGTCCAAGAGACTTACACTACTTACAATAGCGTGGAAATGATTCATACACCACTTGGTGCACCAGCGTGTTACCATTAGGTAATAACACAGTGATAGTGGATGGCAAATCAAAAAGGAGGTCTCCTTCAATGAGGACTCGAGCATAAGAAACCCGAGTCATTTGAGCAGTAGGCCCATCACAATGAATCGGTTTACCAACCATGCTTGCAATTTTGGATAAGCAAATATGGTTCTAACAATGTAATGGCAGATTTGGGAATCGCACCCATGTGGGCATTGTAGTGAGCTTAGTGAATTGAAAATAAAAAAAATCAGGCATGATTTGCAGAACAAGAGGCCTACCAAATATAGCATATGGACTTGCCCCTAGAACATCTAACATCTTTAATTTGGAAGAGAATGCAAAGATCAACCAACCCGAATCATGCATAGAGAGATTTGCTTTATGTTGCCATGTGCGATTAATAAACGATTGCATAGCAGAATATCCAGGAAATTTTCTAGCCACATAGCTAACTAGACAAAACCTCCATTTTTCAACTGGTTCACTAACATCACTACCCTGAATATGACATGCAGCAGAGGATGCAAAATTAAGGAAGTGAACAAGAGTGGGGGAGTTTAATGTACCTGGTGAACCAGGCGAAGCAGCTCAGTTATAGCCAGCCTGAGGAGTAGTCATCACTCGAGGTGCTATGGGGACCCCCTCAGAAGGGCATGTCATTGAAGGTTGGCCCTGAATTGGGGTGGGGGAGGGAGCAACCTGTTTGGAGCGAAGACGGGAACTGCTCGCTTTAGCCTCACCACAATGCACCTCATGGTGTTCTAACTTAATGGGAATGGCCCTGGAATGACCAGATGAGTCATTGGTTCGACCACCAGAAGAGGGAAAGTGAGAAGAAGGAGCAGGGGAGCCCGACATTGACATGGGTTTTTTCTTGTGAGGAGCCAAAACACTAGCTTCACTGGAGAAATTTACAAAATCTGTAAAAGCAACCTTCGATCGAGGTGGAACAGAAATCGGAGAGGAAGATTGCACTAGCGAACAACTTCTGGACTGAACCCTAGCCGTGTACGAGGCAGGGCATCATTTGGATTGGAGCTGAAAATCACCCTGGCCAGAGTGAATAACTGAGGTTTTAGCCTCTTTTCACTTTTCTTATATCTAACTTTGTTTCTTTTGTTTTGTTTCTTTTTGTTTTGTTTTCTTCTTCCTTTTATTCTCTTTCTACACGTGTATGAGTGTTTGGTCACGTACATTAAGTGGTAGACTTTGTAAGGTATCCTCATCATTTTCAGAAAATATGGGTGAAGAAGATAACCAATCACTTCATAATGAGAATAACCGTGTTAGAACACTTAGAGACCATATGAATCCTACAAGAACAAGTGCACCCTCATGCATAGTTTTCCCCCCTAATGCATCTCATTTTAATTTTAAGCCAAGCATTATTCAACTTTTACCTTCTTTTCATGATTTAGATCTAGAAAATCCATACTTGCATTTGAGATAATTTGAAGAAGTTTGTAACACCTATAATGACTTAAATTGTAACATGAATACCATTAGATTAAAGCTTTTGTCTTTTTCATTAAAAGAGAAAGCTAAAACATGGCTATAAAATCTTAGGTCAGGATCCCTTCGTGCTTGAGATGAAATGCAACAATAATTTTTAAAGAAAATTTTTCCATCTCACAGAACCAACTCTTTTAAAAGACAAATCACTACTTTCACATAAAAACCAGGTGAAACATTTTACCAATGTTGGGATAGGTATCGAGACTTTCTTAATACTTGCCCTCATCATGGTTTTGAAACATGGAGATTGGTTTCATAATTTTATGAAGGGTTAACACCCAAAGTGTAAAACCCCAAAAAAAAAAAACAAGAAGTGGAACCGAAATGACTCCACCATCGCTGCCGATATCGGAATCGGAAGCGATGCAGTTTCAGGCTGCCGATTTATGAATCGGCAGCGACGCAGTGCGGCTGCCGATATCTGAATCGACAGCGATGTAGTTTCGGGCTGTCAATTTCTGAATCGGCAATGACGCAGTTTCAGGCTGCAAATATCTGAATCGGCAGCGAAGCAGTTTCGGTTGCCGATTTATGAATCGGCAGCAACGTAGTGCGGCTGCCGATATCTGAATCGGCAGCGATGCAGTTTCGGGCTGTCGATTTCTGAATCGGCAGCGAGGCAGTTTTGGGCGGCAGCAAGGCAGTTTCGGGCGGTAGCAAGGCAGTTTCGGGCTGCCGATATTGGAATCGGTAGCGAGGCAGTTTGAGGCTGCCGATTTCTAAATCGGCAGCGACATAAAAAAAAAATATATATTATAAAGGTTTTAGTATGGGACCGACCTATCCTAGGGGGGAGAAGGGGAATGAAAATCAGCTCAAGGATAACCCAAAAGGAGGATTAGGACAGCCTTGTCCAACATCCAAACACCCCCCCTTTTTGCTTTTAGGAGGGGTATAACTGCAACAAGGAGAGAGAGAGGGAGACACCCTCCCTAAAAACGAGTTGCATGCTCTTGTCCCCTTCCCTCTCCCCAAAGTGAGCTGCATGCTCTTGTCCCCTTCCCTTTCCCCCAAAATGAGATGTTTGTTCCCTTCCCACTTTCCCTTTCCAAGGAAAGAGCTTGACCAAACCCCAGCTGCTAGTGCCCTCCTTAGACGTGAGAGAAAGAAGGGAGAGCTTGACAGGAGGCTGGACAGCTGCAAACATGAAGGGAGTAGAGGCCTAAAATCGGTGGGGAACTAACAAGAGGAGGAGAAAAACCGAAAGAGAGGAAGAGGAAGAAACAATCGGGAGCAGAAGGGGAGAAATGTTGTCAAACCCCTCCCAAAAATGCTAAATCCGTGAGGTATGAACCATGTCTTTCTCCACCTATTCTTA
Source organism: Populus tomentosa (assembly GCA_018804465.1). Classification (NCBI taxonomy): domain Eukaryota; kingdom Viridiplantae; phylum Streptophyta; class Magnoliopsida; order Malpighiales; family Salicaceae; genus Populus; species Populus tomentosa. The sequence goes on from JAAWWB010000099.1 coordinate 62,719, forward strand.
AGGTCTTGAAATCAAAAGGAAGAAGAATAAAAATATGGATGCATGGCCTAGGAACTTTACTCCAACTGTTATGGAAAAGAACTAAGATAAAAGGAGGGACAAAAACGGGGCTGGATGGGGGACCTGTTTCTAGAATATTTAATAAAAGATTATATGCTGAAATTGATGGGTTCAATGTGTGTATGCTACTAGAATTCATTGAAAGATTATATGTTGGAATTGATGGTTTCAATGTGTGTGTTCTGCTGGAATTTATTGAAAGATTATATGCTGAAATTGACGGGTTCAATGTGTGTATGTTGCTAGAATTCATTGAAAGATTATATGCTGGAATTTATTGAAAGATTATATACTGAAATTGATGGGTTCAATGTGTGTATGCTGTTAGAATTCATTGAAAGATTATATGTTGGAATTGATGGTTTCAATGTGTGTGTTCTGCTGGAATTTATTGAAAAATTATATCTGGAATTGATGATGGTTTCAATGTGTGTGTTTTGCTGGAACTTAGTGACAGTCTATGTACTGGAGTTGTTACAACGTGTGGTGTGTGTTCATGCCAAAATGTGGGTTAAGCAGCGAAATTGTGATTCACTGCCGAAATTGAGTTGTCTGCAACGAATGCTAATTCGTTGCTGAAATTTGTGTTCTGCAGCGAATTTGTGATTCGCTGCCAAAGTTGAGGTGATTCGCTGCCGAAGTTGAGTTGTCTGCAGCGAATTAGCATTCGCTGCCGAAATTTGTGTTTTGCAGTGAATTTGTGATTCGCTGTCGAAGTTGAGTTGGTTGCAGCGAAATTGTGATTCGCTGCCGAGATTGAGTTGTCTGCAGCGAATTAGCATTTGCTGCCGAAATTTGTGTTCTGCGGTGAATTTGTGATTTGCTGCCGAAGTTCAGTTGGCTGCAGCGAAATTATGATTCACTGCCGAAATTGAGTTGTCTGCAGCGAATTAGCATTCGCTGCCGAAATTTGTGTTCTGCAACAAATTTGTGATTCACTGTCGAAGTTGAGTTGTCTATAGCGAAATTGTGATTCGCTGTCGAAATTTATGTTCTACAGCGAATTTATGATTCACTGCCGAAGTTGAATTGGCTGCAGTGAAATTGTGATTCGCTGCTGAAATTGAATTGTTTGTAGCGAATTAGCATTCGTTGCTGAAATTTGTGTTCTGCGGTGAATTTGTGATTTGCTGCCGAAGTTGAGTTGGCTACAGCAAAATTATGATTCGCTGCCGAAATTGAGTTGTCTGCAGCGAATTAGCATTCGCTGCCGAAATTTGTGTTTTGCAGCGAATTTGCGATTCGCTACCGAAGTTGAGTTGACTACAGGGAAATTGTGATTCGTTGCCGAAATTGAGTTGTCTGCAGCGAATTAGTTTTCGCTGTTGAAATGTGTGTTCTGCAGCAAATTTGTGATTCGCTGTCGAAGTTGAGTTGGCTGCAGCGAAATTATGATTCGCTGCCAAAATTGAGTTGTCTGCAGTGAATTAGCATTCGCTGCCAAAATTTATGTTCTGCAACGAACCAGTTTTCGTTGCCGAATTGGTAGCCCGCAGCGAACTAGTTTTCGCTGCTGAATTGGGCAACCTGCAACGAGCCAGTTTTCACTGCTGATTTCTACAATAGGCCTTCTGGGCAGAAATGACTTAAATTCTAGTAACAATTTCATGGTATGATGGTGTCAAATGTGGAACACTTGAATGTGAACATATGAACTCTTGAAATAAGTGTGGTGATGAATGTGAATCGAAGATACAAATGAATTGATTGTGGTCTTTAGTGTTTTAGGTGTTGTGGCCAGGATCGAACCATTACCAGGACAAGGACAGACCACAAGTGGAGCAGGTAGGTGGTTTCCATCTTTTTCCCATTTTGATGTTTATGTTTTGAAATGATTAACTTGTGATGATATTTTATTAAATTCTTGTTGTAAGAGGAAACGACGAAGAAGAGTTGGATTAAATTCTTGATGATTGTCGAAACAACTATGAAATGTCAAACAAGTTCTTGATGAATGTTGAAACAATGGTGAAAATGTTAGAGTTCTAAACTGACCCATTTGAGGTGAACATCTTATTGAGTTGTGATGAATACTAAACCAAATGTGATGTTAGGACTGTTATGAATTTGGGCTACTAATGAATGGTAGTATGTGTCATACGAAGGATCTACTTTTGTATTCTTATTGAATGTAATGGTGATGAATGATTGTGTGAGTATTATGAAGGATCTACTATTTTATTATATTGAATGTAATTATGATGAATGTGTTACCAAGGATCTATCATTTATTATATTGAATGTAATGATGATGAATGATTGTATGAGTGTTATGAAAGACCTGTCGTTGTATCGTATTGATGGTTAATTACCACAAATGGTGGTGTGAGTATTACGAGGGATTTATTATTGTGTTGCATTGAACATTAACTGTCAGGAATGGTCGGATGAGTGATACAAAGGGTACTGTTGTGTTGTGTTATATTGTATGCTAAACTGTTGTGGGATGTTTGGTTCTGCATTACAAAGGATCTATCATCGTGTTACGGAATGATAAACTACTAGGAAATGGTGGTACGAGTATCCCTAAGGGTCTGCTTTGATGTTGCAAGGAATGTCAAATTGTCATGAATTGTTTGATGAAACAATGATTAGCTCCGAGTGGATGACCGGAATAAATGATTGATTAGCTCCGGCTAATGGTATCCGAGTGGATGACCGGAACAAATGATTAATTAGCTTCGGCTAATGGCATCCGAGTGGATGATCGGGACAAACGATTGATTAGCTTCGGCTAATGGCATTTGAGTGGATGATCGGAACAAATGATTGATTAGTTTTGGCTAATGGCATCCGAGTTGATGACCGAGACAAACAATTGATTAGCTTCGGCTAATGGCATTTGAGTGGATGACCGGAACAAATGATTGATTAGTTTCAGCTATGGCATCCGAGTAGATGACTGGAACAAATGATTGATTAGCTTCGGTTAAGGGCATCCGAATGGATGACTAGCACAAATGATTGAATAGCTTCAGCTAATGGCATCTGAATGGATGATCGGGGTAAATGATTGATTAGCTCTGGCTAATGGCATCCAAAGCAGATGACTGGGATGAACAAAGATTAGCTTCGACTAATGGCATCCTAAATGGATAATCGAGATTAATAAATGATTAGCTATGGTAATGACACCATAGATGAATTACCAGAATGAATAAATGATTAGCTTTGGTAAATGGCATCCTAAATGGATAATCGAGATTAATAAACGATTAACTATGGTAATGACACCATAGAGGAATTACCAGAATAAATAAATGATTAGCTTCGGTAAATGGCATCCTAAATGGATAATCAAGATGCATAAATTCCTAGCTTTGGCTAATAACATCCTAGGTGGATAATCGAGATGAACAAATGATTAATTACGACCGATGACATCCTAAATGGATAATCGGGATGAATAAATGACTACCTTCGGCTAATAGCATTCGAAATGGATAATCGGGATGAAGAAATGACTAGCTTCAGCTAATCGCATCTTAATGAATGAAGGAGATGAAAAAAAAAAAAAAAAGAAGAGAAAGAAGAAGAAATATGAGTAGCTACAGTTAATGGCACCCTAGTGGATGACAAGATAAATAAATGATTGGCTTCGACTAATGGCCTCCCAAGAGGATTGTCAGATTTGAGTGTATAAGTTAGTTTTAAGAAGAACTGATGTGGTCATGTATACTACGTTTCATATATACTAAGTATATGAAGGACTATAATGGTTATGCTTTAACCAAAGAAAAACATTAATTCGGCTAACGACATTCGAGATGAATGATCGGGTTTGAGTACTGAAATTAGCCTCGTTAATTGATGGATTATTAACGGTGGTATTTACATAAGTAAAAGGGAAATTAAAGAATTATGCTTTTTGGTCCATGAATAAAATGTGACCTTAATCCTGTTTTATTATGTTTCTTAAATGGCCTATAATGCTTAAAATTTTCTTGTATTGTAACAGGGACATCATACCAATATGGTGCGTAAGGAAACTCATTTCGAGGCTCACACATTTCGAAAAAGAATCATATACTTGCATATTATGGGTGATATGAGTTCTGCATGAACAAACATGTAAATCACTTAATTAGTCATTCGATCCCTTCTGTAAAAACTAGTAATTAAATATTGAAATGGAATATGGATGATAATGTACGAACAAGTTGATACGAAGTGTATGAATACTCATACGAGGTATTCATCTAATGAGGACGCCATGTTGTAAGAATCACATGCGGTCAGGATAACAAAAGTACTAGTTGTGTAACTTGTTGTTTGACACTCTTGTACGAACTCGTGATAGTATGAGATTAGAACAAGAATGAGAATTTATGAATAAGTCGATATGAAGTAATAAAAAAAAATCCAGTGACTTTGGCCTTGAAAAGGTTGGGTCATTACACAAAGATAGCCAAATGGTTGAATTGATGTGCAATGGAACTTTTGAAGATAAAGACCCTAATGAAGCAATGAAGTACCTAGACTTGCTAGCTAAAAATGCACAAAATTGGGACACCACAGGTACTTATGAGGCACAAAGTAAAACTCAACCTCATACATCTAGTGGAGGTATGCATAACCTTAGAAAAGATCATGACCTCCAAGCCAAGTTTGCATCTTTAGTTAGAAAATTCGAAGCACTTGAATTGAAAAAGAGTGGTCAATTAAAATCTGTTCAAGACATTGTATGTCAAATCTATGAAACCAATGAACACTCAACAAATGATTGTCCAACTTTGCCTTCTTTTAAGGAATGCCTCTATGAACAAGCCCATGCTTTAATAGTTTCCAAAGGCCCAATCATAACCCATACTCACAAACGTATAACCCTGGTTGGAGAAATCACCCAAATTTCAGTTGTAAGAGTGATAGCAACAATACACAAACTTCACAGCCATCATTTCAAGCACACCATAATTTTTAAAATTCTCATGGATATGTACCTCCTTATGCTTCACCTCCTAGAAGAAATCTTGAGGAAACATTGCATGCATTCATTGAAAAGCAAGAGGCAATCAACACTCAACTTGCTCAAAGCATGACAAATTTTAAAGATGCTCTTGTAAAATTCACATCTGCTCTTAGTTTTCAAGAGAAAGGTAAGTTTCCATCTCAACCACAACAAAATCCAAAAGGGCAATATAATACAAATGCAAGTAGTTCTGGAAGCCAACACATGGATCAAGTCAAATCAATCATCACTCTTCGCAGTGGTAAGGTTATTGAAAAACCCACTCTCGAACCTTGTGAGAAAGATGATGAGTCAATCTCTAAGGGTAAGGAAGGGGTTGAATCTGAACATTGTAAAGAAAAGACTAATTCTCCGCTAGCGCTTCCATTTCCTCATGCCATAACCAAACAAAGGAAAGTCAATCACAATTCTAAAATCCTTGAAACTTTCAAACAGGTAATGATCAATATACCTTTGTTGGATGCTATTAAACAGGTACCTTTTTATGTTAAATTTTCAAAAGATCTATGCACTGTGAAGAAAAAATTGAATGTGAAAAAGAAAGCATTTTTAGCCGAACAAGTAAGTGTTATTCTTCAAAACAATAATGCTTTGAAATATAAAGACCCTGGTTGTCCTACAATTTCTTGCTTCGTTGGAAAACATAAAATTGAAAGAGCTTTACTTGATCTTGGAGCTAGTTTGAATTTACTTTCATATTCGATTTTTCAAAGTCTCAATCTAGGTGAGTTGAAACCACCTTCTGTAACTCTTTTACTTTCTAATAGATCTGTAAAAGTACCTAGAGGAATAGTTGAGGATGTGTTAGTACAAGTTGATAAATTCATTTACCATGTAGATTTTGTCGTCTTGGATACACAACCCATTGAAGCATGTAATTCAATTCTTGTTATTTTAGGACGTCCATTTCTTGCAACTTCTAATGCATTGATTAATTATAGGAATGGACTGATGAAGCTATCATTTGAAAACATGACATTGAAGATGAATATTTTCAACATCTGCAAGCAACCTGAAGATGATAATAATTTACAAGAAGTGGACTTTATTGAAAAATTAGTTCATGATCAATTTCAAACCACTTCTAGTGAAACTGAGATTGATGAACCTGACGAGTTGCAAATGCTCTATTTTCAAGAAGAAGCAAAGACATGTAATTGGAGATTAAAAATTGAAGAATTGCCACCATGATCAATTGAGTCCATACCTTCAAGTGTTTAACCACCAAAACTTGATTTGAAGCCGTTACCATTCAATCTCAAATACTCATTTTTGGAAGAAAATGAAACTTTTCCAGTAATAATCTCTTTAAAACTTAATGCACATCAAGAAGGTAAGTTATTACAGACTCTGAAAATGCACAAAAATGCATTAGGATGGACCATAGCTGACATAAAAAGAATTAGCCCTTTGATTTGCACACACAGGATTTATTTGGAGGAAAATGTTAAACCCTCTAGAGAAATGTAACGAAGACTTAATCCTAATATGAAATAAGTAGTGAAAAATAAAGTCATTAAGCTTCTAGATAATGGAATCATTTATCCTATTTCTAACAGTAAATGGTAAGTCCTACCCAAGTTGTACCCAAAAAGTCTGGAGTCACAGTGATAAAAAAATTAGAAAAATGAGTTAATTCCAACTCGGACTATTACTGGTTGGCGCATGTGCATTGACTATAGGGAACTTAATTCAATTACTAGAAAAGATGATTTCCCTTTACCTTTCATGGATCAAATCCTAGAAAGAGTTGCAGGTCATGAATTTTATTGTTTCCTAGATGGCTATTCAGGTTACAATCAAATTGAAATTGCATTAGAAGATCAAGAGAAGACTACTTTCATATGTCCATTTGGTACTTTTGTATATCAAAGAATGCTTTTTTGATTATGTAATGCACCAACCACGTTTCAAAGATGCATGCTTAGCATATTCAGTGATATGGTTGAATGTTTTCTTGAGATTTTTATGGATGATTTTTCTGTTTTTGGTGATTCATTTGATGATTGTTTAAGTAACTTGGAAAAGGTTTTGAACAGGTGTGAAGAGAAGAATCTTGTACTGAATTGGAAAAAATGTCACTTTATGGTGACAAATAACATTGTACTTGGTCACATTGTTTCATCGAAAGGAATTGAGGTTGACAAATCTAAAATCGAGTTAATTGCTGACTTGCCAACACCAAAATCTGTTAAAGATGTTAGATCATTCTTAGGACATGCTAGTTTTTACAGAAGGTTCATCAAAGATTTTAGTGTAATATCTAAACTATTATGTAACCTTCTAACAAAGGAAAATGTTTATGAATGGACTGAACAATGTGAAAAACCCTTTGTTAAACTTAAAAGCTTGCTTACTTCTGCTCCTGTCATTCAACCTCCTGATTGGTCACTATCTTTTGAAATAATGTGTGACGCTAGTGATTATGCCGTCGGTACTGTCTTGGGATAAAGAAAAGATAAGAAACCTTATATGATTTACTATGCAAGTAAAACTTTAAATAGTGCTCAAATGAATTACACCACCACTAAAAAAGAATTACTTGCAGTAGTATTTGCATGTGATAAATTTAGGTCTTATCTTGTTGGCTCATCTGTTGTTGTTTTTAGTGATCATACAACATTGAAATATCTTCTTTCTAAGAAAGATTCTAATGCTAGATTGGTGCGGTGGATTTTGTTACTTCAAGAATTTGATATCACAATCAAAGACAAGAAAGGCACCGAAAATGTTATCGCAGATCATTTGTCAAGATTGACAACAGATTCGAAATCTGACATCACACCAATCGATGACTACTTTCCCAATGAATCTTTACTTTCCATGTCTACGATGCCTTGGTTTACTAATATTGTTAATTTTCTTGTTTTAGGACAATTGCCAGCTCATTGGAGTACCCCAGACAAAAGAAAGTTCTTGAACGAAGTGAAAAACTTTTATTGGGATGACCCTTATTTATTCAAATATTGTCCTGATCAAATATTTTGAAGATGCATTCTTGGCAATGAGGTAAGTAGTGTCATTAAATTTTATCATTTTGAGACATGTGGGGGTCATTTCTCATCAAGAAAGACAATTGCAAAAATCTTACAAAGTGGATTTTACTGGCTCACCATGTTCAAAGACTCACATGCATTTTGCAAGACTTGTGAAAATTGTGAAAAGTTGGGATCTATTTCAAAACATCACATGATGCCTTTAAATCCTATTCTTGTTATTGAGATCTTTGAGTGTTGGGGTATAGATTTCATGGGTCCATTTCCTCCATCATTTGGTTTTTTGTACATATTAGTTGCAATAGATTATGTTTCAAAGTGGATAGAGGCAATTCCAAGTCGAAACAATGATCACAAAATAGTGATAAAGTTTTTTAAAGAAAACATTTTAAGTCGATTTGGAATCCCTTGAGCCATGATAAGTGATGGTGGAACACATTTCTACAACAAGCCATTTGAGTCTTTAATGAAGAAATATGGAATCACATAAAAAGTTGCCACCCCTTATCACCCTCAAATGAGTGGACAAGTAGAACTTGCTAATAGGGAGATCAAACAGATCATGGAGAAAACAGTGAACCCTAATCAGAAAGACTGGTCTTTAAGACTTAATGATGCACTTTGAGCTTATTGAATTGCTTATAAAACATCATTAGGTATGTCTCCTTATAGACTAGTCTATGGAAAACCTAGTCACTTGCCTATGGAAATGGAACATAAAGCTTATTGAGCTATTAAAGCTTTCAATTCAAACATTGATTCTGCTAGTCAGCTATGAAAATTGCAAATAAATGAACTTGAGGAAATAAAAAATGATGCATATGACAATTCAAGAATTCATAAAGCAAGAATCAAAAAGTTTCATGACAAGAAAATACTAAGAAAAACATTCAATATTGGTAAAAAGGTCTTCCTTTATAATTCTCGACTCCATTTATTTCCTGGAAAACTAAGATCAAGATGGAGCGGTCCTTTTATTGTGAAACATGCGTATCCATGTGGGGCCTGTGATATCGAGAATCCAAAGAATGACAATGTTTTCAAGGTAAATGGACATTGTTTGAAAGTTTACTTTGATAATTTTTCAGTTGAAAATGATGCTATTGAATTGGGTGATCCTGTATAAAAAGATTGATTTTTTTCCTCACATTGTTTTTGTGTTTCTTTTTTTTTATGTGATTTTTGTTTTGCTAATTTCTCTCATCCCAGTCAAATGACGGATAATGGTACTCTGTGACTCTTAAGTCGGTTCTTTTAGTTTCCCATGATAATTGATATCTGTGTAAATATTTGTGCAATTCTTTGCTCTTTCTTTTTTTTTGAATCTCTCCTCCAATTCTCATTTGAAAATGGACACCACTCTTGAAAAATTGAAAAAGTATTTTCCCACTCTACCTTAGAATGCGATTATATAAATTTATCGTGCTAGGTGTCAAAGATTGAGGTTGTTAATGAACCATGGAATTCTTGAAGATATTCGCTAGCTAATTAAAGTAAAGGTCCGATTATCAAGTGAGTCCTCTAATTCTTTCATTTCATACATGCCTGGAACAGGTAAAAGCACTTTTATGAAGAAACATCGTGCAAAATGACTGAAAGTCTATCACAGATGTGCCAGATGGACTTGTAATGCAACATGTCATTCTTTGGGAATGGTATCTATAAACTGTGAAGATAAAATACAATTCATTAAGGATGGCCTGAGTAAGGGGTCTTTGGATAATCTTTTATTGACTCTTGAGATGCACCCTAGTGGAGATGTGCATCGTGCAATTCATGATTTATAGCCACAATTCTATAAAGAACATGCTCGACTTAGTCTTGGGAATCTGACTAAAAAAGACCCTATTTGCTAGTTTTTAAGAAAACTGGATGGGAAGCGTATCCCCGGCCCATAGAGGGTGTTTAAGCCGTTCTTGGACGTAAAACCAAGGAAAAATGTGAGCCACAATCACAACTACCTGTACATACACATGCTTTTTCAAAATAAGTAAATAAATAAATAAATAAAGAGAGAGAGTGTGTGGTTGTGTGAGACTCCAACTGGCCTACATATAGGTGGTATGATTGCCTTTTCAATTTCTCATCTATAAAATCTTCTCTTGCTTCCTTTCATTTCTACTCAACCCATACATTCAACAGATATAGAAGTGTGTAGAAATGACAAGTTCCTCAAGTCATCACATAAACAATATTTGTGTTTTCGGTGGATCTAGTCCTGGGAAAGAAAACGAGTTTTTAGAATCAACAAATCATCTTGGTCAGGTACTAGCTGAGCGAAAGATTCATTTAGTGTATGGAGGAGGCAGCCTTGGGTTAATGGGGGGTGTCCAAAGCTGTATTTTTAGGAGGTAGTCAAGTTTTGGGGGTTGTCCCCAAAGCTTTAGCACAAGGGGAAATCATTGGAAAAATAATTAGAGAGGAATTACAGGTCCCTACAATGTCTGATCGACTGAATGCCATGTTTAACCATACTGATGCCTTCATTGCCTTACCAGGTGGTCTGGGCACATTGGAAGAGATCTTTCATATTTTCTCTTCGGCCCAACTGCACATTCACCATAAACCTATAGGTATGTTAAATGTTAATGGTTTTTATGATAACTTGTTGTCTTTTCTTGATCATGTTATGGAACAGGAATTTCTAACATCTTCAGCATGACAAATCATAATCTTTGCTGCTACTGCTGAACAATTGATTGACTAACTACAATCTTTCATCCCTCTAATTGATCCCTCCATGAGTCGTATAAATTGGTCAACTAAGAAAAGCCATAAAAGATTAGATTGGATTTGAGCCTGCGTTTGTAAAAACTTTGTGTCTTTTGGTTTTATTATTGTGTTTTGTTGTTTCTTATATTTGTTTAAATGTGTTTCAGGTTTGTCGGTGTTCGCTATTTCAAGTGATGTCTTCTATACTTTATCTTTCTACCTTAAGACATTAAGGACAATGTCTCATTTTGGTTGGGGGGAAAGGGTAGTAATTGATATATTAAAAAAAAAATGTGTTTTTTATTTCATAAACAATTTGCAAAACTGTTGTTACTAGTATGGCAGAGTAAAAGGAGTTCTTTTATTAAAGTGACTCTTGAGACGCATCTTAGTACACATTCTTAACAAGGTCTATCAGAATACTTCTTGAAATATTCAGGTTTACAAACTCTTGTATTGTTATCACTTGATTCTGCTCATATGCTCATTTAACAAGTATTCTTAAATCTTCATTTTCACACACACATTTTAACATATGATTATGGGTTACACATTGGATTATTACATTATTTATGTTTTTTTTTTTGTTAAAGGTAACAACTAAGGGAAAGTGATAGTATATAATATGCTTTTCAAAAAGTATCAATAAATGCAAAATAATAATAATAATAATAATAATAAAAACATAGATAAGTTTGGTTTTGTAACCTCCCTAACCTAAGCAATTAAGCCCGAAGGGGTGTTTTAACACTTAATACCCTAAAGTCAACTGAGTTAGGAGCTAATGGCCCAACACTTGTTACATGGGTTGAGGAGAAAAGCTTAAGGGAATCAAACATTGCACTATGTACGTATCAGTATCTGCAACCCGAGTTACTAAGCTCGTAGGGGTGTCTCAACACCTAATGCCCTTAAGACCAACTAGTCAGGAAGTCATTAGCTAAAAGCTTGTTACATGGGTTAAAGATGCATTGTGTTTTAAGTTATATGTATGTGTGTGTGTGTGTGTCTATATATATATATATATATATAAAGATAATAATCTCAATCCAAGGAAGTTAACCTTAAACATTAGAACAAAAAAAATTGTTTTTCTTCCAAGTAAAGTCCCATAACTTTATGTTGATATTTTGAGCACAAAAGAAAGGTTTATTAATATCTTGTTTAAGAGGTATTGAGCAGATATATGAATTTAATGAGAGTTTGTTTATCTGGATAGATTAATGGAAGTTGAATGATGAATGCCTTGTATTGTGGAATTTGCAAATTATTTTTCTATTTTAACATTTTGATTACTAGGAACTAGTAATAAGCTGGTTGGGGGGTGTGATTAGTACTTAAAAGTGCATTTTATCAAGGTTTTATATCATCATTTTGCACTTGAAGTATCAATAACTCCGTAATTAAAGCATGTTTTATAATAACATACCTAATAATATAAGATACCTTTAATTTGTGGTAAATGTTCATCTTAAATGCAGGCCTTTATATAAATGAAATGATTGATTGATGAGTTTAAGTATTGAAATTGAAAGGACAAAGAGAGGGCCAAACTTAGAAAAGAGATGGTGCAGTCCAAACTGGAACACTGTTCACTAATTGGGTCATATCTTGAGTTCTAGATATCCAAATGACCTCAATTTTTAGGACAGATTTGGTAAGACATAGGCCTATAACTTTCATGTGGAGTCCAAGATTTAAAAAGACCATTTTCAAGTCCAAATTATAGCAACAATGGAGAAGTCTGAATCTGTCTTGCAGCCCAGACACTGTTCAGTGTTCAACCCATATCTCGAGTTCTAGAAGTCCAAATGACCTCAATTGTTTTTTACTGGAAAGCTAAGATAATTTCTTATAACTTTCATAGTATAGGTGGATCTAGTTCTGATGCTGGCAATGACGTTTTATTCAGACAAGAAGATAAGGATTTTCACCAAGTGCAGAGTTGGCCACCCACTCAACAATTAGTCATCAAATCAATAGTTCCAAATTTTGGCCTATAAAAGGAGGCATTTGCCTTGCATTTAGGGGCTTGGTTGTTTAGATCAAGAACTTGCTCTTTCTCTCTCTTTTTATATTTTTTTTTTGTAATTCTTAAGTTTTGCTTTCATTATTATCTTGTTTATGCTTTTCATTTCCTTTCCTCTACTTAGTTAACTTGTATTTTATTTATGTTCTTATTTTGTTTATTTATGTTTCTCTTTTTCATTATGTTTAGCTAAGTTTATTATGTCAAGGTGAAAAGGCTACACTAATGGTGTAAGAATAAGTATGGTGTAAACTCAACATGGACCTTAACGTTTAATATTAACATGTCTTATCTTTTTATCTTACTAATTCTTAATACCTTGCTTGTTAAATGGTTAATCTAGATTTATGTTGTATAACACTTGGTACAACAAATGCTTGGCACTCTCACAGCCCAACCGTATGATATTACCTACACCTATGCTATGAAAGGAACTTGATTTGTTGTTAACATAAGTTAGCATCATGAATTCATGGCAATATTTAAAAGTTTGGTGTTACTTAAATAAGATAATTAATATGATCATGTTAACAATTTATAATGAGTTATTAATGACAAATGGAACCTCCTTTATGTGTGGTTTCTAGTTGAATAATAAGAGTTTATACTATACTTGTTTGAAATACTATTAGTGGATCCTCTAACTTTGACATTTGTTTTTACCATTGTTTAATCCTTACATTAATCTTCCATCTCAAAGTTCTCATCAACTTCTTCTTCATCTTTATTATTGTTGTTGTTGTTGTTGTTGTTGTTGTTGTTGTATTATTGTTGTCTATAATTTATACAATTAACCTCCCTGTGGTTCGACCTCGGTCATGCCAGGTTATTTATTACTTCGACACTCCTGCACTTGGGAGAAGACATCAATATTTTGGTTGTGTCAATGACCCACACATGGTTGAAGGCGACAACGATGACTGAGGCGCAGTGGAAAGAGTGCAAAAGGCTGATGAAGATAGAAGAAATTGGAAACAGAGGGAATGACTAGTTCTTTTTTTAGACTTTGGCTTCGAATTGTTTCATGCTCAGGGCATGGAATCCATCCCTATTTATAGGGGGTGGAAAAGGGATATTTTGCCCCCTTTTTTATGGAAAATCTTGGCCATTGATTCAACTAGGAAGGATCCCAATTGTTGGCCTAAAGTGGTCATCATGAACTGTCAAATTTGACAATTGAAGGCTATCTAAGTTGGCCTTTGTGGACCAGCACCATGGTTGCTGATGTGTCAATCGACCAAAAAGAACCATATCGAGGTATGGTTAATTGTTAGGCTATCATTTTCATGCAAGTTTTGTCAAATTTAGTAGAGAGATAAAACATTAAATGCCCCTAACAAGTAGCCCTCTGAGAAGTTTTTTCAAACCGAAAAGGATGAAGAAGAAAATGAACAATAGACCAGACGACAAGTTGTCTAGTTTGTCTTTTTTTTTACTGTTCGATCAAAACAATGTTGTTTTGGCTTTTAGGGTTTTAATTCAAGGATTTGGCTAAAGTTTAATTTGGTCCTTTTTTTAATTACTTTTAATTTTATGTAATTTTATCCCTGAAAAACTCCAACATCAACCTTGAATTTTAGTGCTTTTTTCATTGTAGTCCTTGGTTTTGGATTTATGTAAATTGATCCTCAATTGACCATTAAACTTTCTATTTTCTTCAATTTTACCACTTATTTCAATCAATTGGGTCCCCAAAGTTTGACGACGTTTTCAAAATGGTCTTTAACTGCAAATTTCTTCAATTTAATCCCTAATTGACCATAAACTTCTAATTTTATGTAATTTTATCCCTGAAAAACTCCAACATCAACCTTGAATTTTAGTGCTTTTTTCATTGTAGTCCTTGGTTTTGGATTTATGTAAATTGATCGTCAATTGACCATTAAACTTTCTATTTTCTTCAATTTTACCACTTATTTCAATCAATTGGGTCCCCAAAGTTTGACGACGTTTTCAAAATGGTCTTTAACTGCAAATTTCTTCAATTTAATCCCTAATTCACCCAAAAACTTTGATTTTCTTGTGATTTTACCTTTGATTTGAACCAATTAACTTTGTAAAAATTAAGATTGGTCTCTTAAAATTTCAATATTTTCAATTAAGCCTAAATTGGGTTCCCAAACTTAAATTTTCACCAATTAAGCTACTAATAAAATTAATTTAACCTATTTAAAGTATAATTAATTCCTTGCACCTAATTAAAATTTTCAACTGAACCCATATTAATTCTTAAACATAATTAAACTTTAATATGGCCTATGATTAAATTAAATTGGACTGTTAAAAATCTAATTATGTTCTTAGGCTTGGTGTTTATGCATATTCGTCCAATAATAATTTAATTTGACCTTGAATCTGCATTGTCTTTCCAGTTTTGGGTATAATAGGGTACAATTAGGCTCTTAATTTCATCCAAAATTACAACTTGATTTTTCTATATTTTACATCATTCCTTAACTAGTTTTTTTTTCACATTGCCAATCTCCTTACTATTATTATTTTATTTGATTTTTTTTTTCTGGGGAAGGAGAAAAGATAAAATTTAGGGAATAACTCAAAAATGGATTATGACAGTGGTTTTCATGTTTGTCTCTAAGAAATCCCAAGTTAAATTAAATCAATAATCATGTTTATCTATTTTTAGAACTCAATTTTCTGATTAGACCATATCATTGATTTAAAAACCCAAAAGAATATATATATATATATATATATATATAGAGAGAGAGAGAGAGAGAGAAATGATGACTCAGTTTTCGATATCGATGCAGAAATCAGCAGCGACGCAGTTTTCGTTGCCAATTCTGGATCGGCAGCGACGTAGTTTCCGCTGCCGATGCAGAAATCGACAGCGATGCAGTTTTCGCTACCGATTTCTTGATCGGCAGCGATGCAGTTTCTGCTGCCGATTTCTTGATCGGCAGCGACATAATTTTTGAAATTGATGGTTTTGATGTGTGTGTTCTGCTGGAATTTATTGAAAGATTATATGTTGTAATTGATGGTTTTCAATGTGTGTTCTGCTGGGATTTTGTTGAAGGATTATATGCTGAAATTGATGGTTTCGATGTGTGTGTTCTGCTGGAACTTAGTGACAGTGTATATGCTGGGGTTGTTACAGCATGTGTGGTGTGTGTACATGCCAAAATGTGTGTTGTGCAGTGAAATTCTGATTCGCTACCAAAACTGCGTTAGCTGCAGCGAATTAGCATTCGTTGCCGAAACTGAGTCTCATACAGTGAATTAGTATTCGCTGTCGAATTGTGTTGTGCAACGAAACTCTGATTCGCTGACGAAACTATGTCGGCTGTAGTGAATTAGCATTCATTGCCGAATTGTGTGTTGTGCAGCGAAACTCTAATTCGCTGCCGAAACTGTGTCTTCTGCAATTTATAACCAAAAGATTGATGTCTTCTCCCAAGTGTAGGAGTGTCGAAGTAATAAATAATCCGGCAAGACCGGGGTCGAACCACAGGGAGGTTAATTGTATAAATTATAGACAACGATAACAACAACAACAACAATAATAATAGTAATAGTAATAATAACAATGACAGTAATAAAAAAGAAGAAGAAGAAGTTGATGAGAACTTTGAGATGGAAGATTAATGTAAGGATTAAACAATGATAAAAACAAGTGTCAAGGTTAGAGGATCCACTAATGGTATTTCAAACAAGTATAGTATAAACTCTTATTACTCAACTGGAAACCACACACAAAGAAGGTTCCAATCAGATTATAAATTGGTAACATGATTACATTAGTTATCTTATTCGAATAATGCTAATACTTGTAAATATTGTCAGCTATTCATGATTATAACTTAAGTTAACAACAAATCAAGTTCCTCTTATAGCACATGTGTAGGTAATGCCATACGATTGGGCTATGAGAGTGTCAAGCATTTGTTGTACCAAGTGTTATACAATAAAAATCTAGATTAACCATTTAACAAGCAAAGTATTAAGAATGAACAAGATATCAAATACAAAACATGTTAGTATCAAACATTAAGATCCATGTTGAGTTTACACTATACTTATTCTTACATCATTAGTGTAACCTTTTCAACTTGACATAATAAACTTAGCTAAACATAATGAAGAAGAGAAACATAAATAAATAAAATAAAAACATAAATAAGATACAAGTTAACTAAGTAAAGGAAAGGAAATGAAAAGCATAAACAAGATATTAATAAAAGCAAAACTTAAGAATTACAAAAAATATAAAGAGAAAGAGCAAGAGCAAGTTTTTGATCTGAACAACCAAGCCCCTAAATGCATGGCCAAAATTTGGAACTATTGATTTGATGACTAATTGTTAAGTGGGTGGCCAACTCTTGACTTGGTGAAAATCCTTATCTTCTTGTCTGAATAAAACATCATTGCTAGCATCAGAACTGGAACCTTCTATACTAATAAAAGTTATAGGAAATTGTCTTATCTTTCCATAAAAAAAAAATTGAGGTCATTTGGACTTCTAGAACTCGAGATATGGGCTGAACACTGAACAGTGTCTAGGTTGCAGGACAGATTTGGACTTCTTCGTTGTTGCTATAATTTAGACTTGAAAACGATCTTTTTAAATTTAGACTCCACATGAAAGTTGTAGGCCTATGGCTTACCGAATCTATATAAAAAAATTAAGGTCATTTGGACATCTAGAACTCGAGATATGACCTAATTACCGAACAGTGTTCCAGTTTGGACTGCATCAACATCTCTTTTCTAAGTTTAGCCTTGTCTTTGTCCTTTCAATTTCAATACTTAAACTCATCAATCAATCATTTCATTTATGTGATAGGCCTACATTTAAGATGAACATTTACCATAAATTAAAGGTATCTTATATTATTAGGTATGTTATTATAGAACATGTTTTAGTTAAGAAGTTATTGATACTTAAAGTGCAAAATGATGATATAAAACCTTGATAAAAATGCACTTTTAAGTACTAATCACACCTACTAACCAACTTATTACTAGTCCTTAATAATCAAAGCCTTAAAATAGAAAACAATTTGCAAATAAGGCATTCATCATTTAACTTCCATTAATCTATCCAGATAAACAAACTCTCATTAAATTCATATATCTGCTCAATACCTCTTAAACAAGATATTAATAAACCTTTTTTTTATGCTCAAAACATCAACCTGTAGTTATGGGGCTTTACTTGGAAGAAACTAAATTTGTGTTCTAATGTTTAAGGTTAAATTCCTTGGGTTAGGATTATTATCTTTTTCTTCTTTTTTTTTCTTTTTTTTTAAATATATATACATATAACTTAAAACACAATGCATTTTAACCCATGTAACAAGCTTTTAGCTAATGACTTCCTGACTAGTTGGTCTTAAGGGCATTAGGTGTTGAGACACTCGTACGAGCTTAGTAACTCGGGTTGCAAATACTAATATGTAGATAGTGCAATGTTGGATTCCCTTAAGCTTTTCTCCTCAACCCATGTAACAAGCATTGGGCCAATAGCTCCCAAGTCAGTTGACTTTAGGGTATTAAGCGTTAAAACACCCCTTCGGGCTTAATTGCTTAGGTTAGGGAGGCTATGAAACCAAACTTATCTATGTTTTTATTTATTTATTTATTTATTTTTGAAAGCTATGTACTATCCCTTTCCCTTAGTTGTTATCTTTAACAAAAGAACATAAATAATGTAATAATCCAATGTGCAACGCACAATCATATGTTAAAGTGTGTGTGTGAGAATGAAGATTTAAGAATACTTGTTAAATGAGCATGTGAGCAAAATCAAGTGATAACAATATGAGAGTTTGTAAACCTGAATATTTCAAGAAGTATTCTAATTGACCTTGTTAAGAATGTTTACTAAGATGCGTCTCAAGAGTCACTTTAACAAAAAAAAAAAAAAACCTCCTTTACTCTGTCATCCTATAACAATAGTTTTGCAAATAGTTTATGAAATAGAAAACACAGTTAGTTTTTTTTTAAAAAATATCAACTACTATCATTTCCCCTCCAACCAAAATGAGACATTGTCCTCAGTGTCCTAAGGAAGAAAGTTAGAGTATAGAAGACATCACCTAAAATAGCGAACACTGATAAACCTGAAACACACTTAAACAAATATAAGAAACAACAAAACATAATAATAAAACCAAAAGACACAAAGTTTTTACAAACGAAGGCTCAAATCCAATCTAAGCTTTTTACGGCTTTCCTTAGTTGACTAATTTATGCAACTCATTGAGGGATCAATTACAAGGATGAAAGATTATAGTTGGTCAATCAATTGTTCAGCAGTAGCAGCAGAGATTATGATTTGTCGTGCCGAAGATGTTAGAAATTCTTGTTCCACAGCATGATCAAGAAAAGACAACAACTTATCATAAAAACTATTAACATTTAACAGACCTATGGGTTTATGGTGAATCTGCAGTTGGGCCCAAGAGAAAATATAAAAGATCTCTTCCAATATGCCCAGACCACCTGGTAGGGCAATGAAGGCATCAGAGTGTTCAAACATTGTATTCATTCGATCAGACATTATGGAGACCTATAATTCCTCTCCACTTATTTTCCCAATGATGTCCCCTTGTGTTAAAGCTTTGGGGACAATCTCCAAAACTTGACTACCTCCTAAAAATACAGCTATTAACACTCCCCCCATTAACCCAAAGCTACCTCCTCCATACACTAAATGAATCTTTCGCTCAACTAGTACCTGACCAAGATGATTTGCTAATTCTAAAAACTCTTTCTTTCCCAAGACTAGATCCACTAAAAATATAAATATTTCTTATGTGATGACTTGAGGAACTTGCCATTTCTACACACTTCTATATGGGTTGAGTAGAAATAAAGGGAAGGAAGAGAAGAATTTATATATGAGAAATTAAAAAGGCAATTATATCACCTATATGTAGGCCAGCTGGAGTCTCACACATACTCTCTCTCTCTCTCTGTCTCTCTCTTTATTTATTTATTTTGAAAAAGCTTGTGTATGTATAGGTAGTTGTGATTATGACTCACATCTTTCCTTGGTTTTACATCTAAGAACGGCTTAAACGCCCTCTATGAGTCGGGGATAGGCTTCCCATCTAGTTTTCTTAAAAACTGGCAAACAGGGTCTTTTTTAGTTAAATTCCCAAGACTAAGTCGAGCATGTTTTTTATGGAATTGTGGCTATACATCATGAATTGCACGATGTATATCTCCACTAGGGTGCGTCTTAAGAGTCAATAGAAGATTATTCAAAGACCTCTTACTCAGGTCATCCTTAATAAATTGTATTTTATCTTCATGGTTTACAGATACAATTCCTAAAGAATGACATGTCGCATTACAAGTCCATCTGGCACATCTATGACAGACTTTCAGTTGTTTTGCATGACGTTTCTTCATAAAAGTGCTTTTACCTGTTCCAGGCATGTATGAAATGAAAGAATTAGAGGACTCACCTGATAATCGGACCTTTACTTCAATTAGCCAATGAATATCTTTAGGAATTTCATGGTTCATTAACAACCTCAATCTTTCACACCTAGCATAGTAAATTTTTGTAATCGTATTTTGAGGTAGAGTGGGAAAATACCTTTTTAATTTTTCAAAAGTGGTGTCCATTTTCAAATGAGAATTGGAGGAGAGATTCAAAGAAAGAAGAAAGACCAAAGAATTGCACAAATATATACACAGATATCAATTATCATGGGAAATTGAAAGAACTGACTTAAGAGTCACAGAGTACCGTTATCCACCATTTGACCGGGGTAAGGAGACTAGCAAAACAAAAGTCACACCAAAAAGAAACATAAAAAAAAATATATGAGAAAAAGAATCAATCTTTATATACAGGATCACCTAATTCAATAGAGTCATTTTCAACTGAAAAATTATCAAAATAAATTTTCAAATGATAGTCATTTACCTTGAAAACATTACCATTCTTTAGATTCTCGATATCACAGGCCCTATATAGATACTTATATTTCATAATAAAAGAACCGCTCCATCTTGATCTTAGTTTTCCACGAAATAAATGGAGTCGAGAATTATAAAGCAATACTTTTTGACCAACATTGAATGTTTTTCTTAGTATTTTCTTGTCATGAAACTCATTGATTCTTGCTTTATGAATTATTGAATTTTCATATGCATCATTTCTTATTTCCTCAAGCTTATTTATTTGTAATTTTCGCAGCTAATTAGCATCATCAAGGTTTGAATTGAAAACTTTAATGGCCCAATAAGCTTTATGTTCAAGTTCTACAGGCAAGTGACAAGGTTTTTCATAGACTAGTCTATAAGGTGACATACCTAATGATGTTTTATAAGCAGTTCGATAAGCCAAAAGTGCATCATTAAGTCTTAAAAACCAGTCTTTCCGATTAGGGCTCACCGTTTTCTCTAAGATCTGTTTGATCTTCCTATTAGCAAGTTCTACATGTCCACTCGTCTAAGGGTGATAAAGGGTGGCAACTTTGTGTGTGATTCCATATTTCTTCATTAAAGACTCAAATGGCTTGTTGCAGAAATGTGTTCCACCATCACTTATCATGGCTCGAGGGATTCTAAATCAACTTAAAATATTTTCTTTTAAAAACATTATCACTGTTTGGTGATCATTGTTTCGACTTGGAATTGCCTCTACCCATTTTGAAACATAATCTACTGCGACTAATATGTATAAGAAACCAAATGATGGATCAGAAAGCTATCTATGAAGCCCTACCTAAATTCTGCAACTACTGTAATGTCATTGGACACACTAGGCTTCTTTGCTCCAAAGATGTTGTTAATGCAGCTGAGGCCATTGTGGTCAAGGCTTCAAATGTGCTCGCTAGGAAAGGGAGTGTTTTTAGACGTCTAGGTCCTCAAATACTGCCTACACCTACTGGGTAAAGGAGCAAGCTAATATTCCACTATCTACAGGTCCTTCCACGAATCCCATAGAAACAGTTATTCAGGATAATAAGTTGGCCCCTTGTGTTTCTTCTGAAGGTTGGATTACAGTAGAGCCTAGCGAAAATCACACAAACACATTCGTGGCAACACTAAAGGGAAGGAAGTTATTGCAGCTGAAGTAATGCCTGATGTGAATACATGTATAGAACTATTTCCCTCTATAAATGTTGATGTGGTTGGTTCCCTAAATGCATGGACATCACTTGGTATAGAGGTGGATTCAAGAAACATCACCTGTTTGGTAACCCCAAACCTGGATGACGGTTGTCCTAAAGAAGACTCTACATTAGAGGAATTGGTAACACAAAATAGGAAACACCATAATTTGTCTCCTACTACTGATAGCAACAAATAGCTACTTGTCTTTAACTATGCAGGCTCATGGACATTCTTATCTATGGACTTGCTTGATGATGCATGGCTTATGCATACAAGTTTAACCATATATGGGGGAGCAAGATGCTGAGATAATAGAGAGGTGGATTAGGAAAGTGGAGAAGACTATGATCCAAATTAACATACCTGAGGACTTGCGGGTTAATTTGCCACCCAGTTATTATCTGATCAAACCATGACATGGTGGGAAACCGTTCAACTGAGGCATGCAACCGAAACACTGACTTGGAATGACTTTAAGTCAGAGTTTAAGAACCAATTCTATTTTAGGTATCATCATAAGGTGAAAAGGTAAGAGTTCCTAGCATTGAGATAGGGTGAGATGTTAGTGTTAGAGTATGAAAGGAGATTCTATGATCTCTCAATGTTTGCCCCACACTACGTTTCAACAAAAAAAACACATGATTGAGAAGTTAAGAGATGTGTTTCGACAAGAATTGAGGCAAGAGTTGATCGCCTTACGATTTAAAACAGTGAGAATTAATTGAGGCAGCATAAGCTTCAAAAAGAGAGATGAGGATTATTCTGCCAGCATACCACCACTTTTAAAAAAGAGAAAGAGTGGAATGTTTGAACAATATAGGAAGAAAGGAACATTAACTGTGTCATTCCACCAACAGTCAAGTAGAAAACTGATGGGGGCACAAGCTCATTCAAGGGCAAGCCCTTTAGGAAGGACCAGTGGCTGAAAGAATATGAACTACCTCATTGTGTGAAGTGTAAACAACGGCACCCTGGGAATACTCAGTTTCACCAGGGTGATATTTTGTATGCAAAGGGGAAGGTCACAAATGGAGAAACTATCAATATCTAGGGTAAGGATGTCATTACTGCGGTGAAAAGGGCCATTATAAGAAAGAGTGCCCCAACAGGAACATTAGGCACTCATAAAGCTTTAGGCAGCTGAGTCAAAGACATCAACAGCCAATCACCGTGAATAGGCTGGTGAGATCTTCCAATCAAAGGCAAACTCCAGCCAAGAGAGGCCAAAGGCATAAAATGATTGAACCCTAGAAAGGGTCTTTTACCCAACACGAGAAAAGGTTAGGGTCGCATCCAATATAGTGGCAGGTATGCTACTGATGAACAACTTTAATGTACATGTTGTTTGATCCAGATGCCACCCACTTATTTATTGCTAGGAAAATTGTCACCAAAATAGGGAAGGGTGAAAGTAATAGAAAAAGGATTCATAATTGGAACTCTAATGAGAAATAGGGTAGAAACAAATAGTATGTATGTGGGAGTGGTGGTTAGCCTAGCTCGGTATGAAATAGAAGTAGATCTAATACCCTTAGAATTACACGATTTTGATGTAATCCTAAGCATGGATTGGCTAAGTATAAAACCTTGATAGACTGTTATACTAAAATTGTTACGTTCCAAACATCTGACGGTAGGAGGATGGTCTTCAAAGGAGAGAGGATTTCCAACCCAATCAACCTGGTATCGGGTATAATTGCCAAAAAGTTGTTAAGGGATGTATGGATACCTTGTATACATCTTAAACTTTGACATAGAAAGTCCACAACTAAAAGAAATTCCTATGGTAAAGGAATTCCTTGATGTATTTTTCAAAAATACTATCGGGACTACCCTCAGAACAAGAAGTAGAAGAGTCTATAAATTTTTTTCCATAAATGTCACTCATAACTCAACAACCGTACCAGATGGCTCCGACAAAATTGAACGAGCTAAGAACTCAACAACAAGAGTTGCAAGACAAGGGGTTTATACAATCTAGTAATTTACCTTCGGGGCACCAATCTTATTTGTGAGAAAGAAAGATGGAAACCATAGACTTTCTATTGATTACCATCAGTTGAACAAAATAACGATGAAAAATAAGTACCCACTACTGAGGATAGATGATTTATTTGATCAACTGAAAAAAGCTAGAGTATTCTCAAAAATAGATTTGAGGTTAGGGTATTATCAAATAAAGATTAAGAAGTCAGATGTACCAAAGACCGCATTTAGGACCCATTACAAGCACTACGAGTTCTTGGTACTACTATTCGGGTTGACAAATGCCCCAGCCCTTTTTATAGAATTGATGAATCAGGTCTTCAAACCATACCTTGACAAATTTATGGTAGTATTTATTGATGACATACTAGTTTACTCAAACTTCTTTGAGGAACATGAAAGACATTTGAGACAAGTCTTACAGACCCTGAGGAATTACCAGCTATATGCAAAGCTAAGTAGATGTGAGTTCTGGCTGGAAATGATAACATTTTTTGGGCATATCATTTATGTCAAATGTGTATTGGTAGACCCCTAGAAGATCAAAGTAGTCTTGAAGTGGGAGAGATCGGCTTTAGTGACTAAGATACATAGTTTCCTAGGACTTACTGGATACTACAGAAGATTCATTGAAGGGTTTTCCCTTATTGCAACCCCCTTGACACAGTTAACTAGGAAAGATAAAAAGTGGGTGTTGTCAAAGGAATGTGAAGAAATCTTTCAAGAGTTAAAGAGGAGGCTCACCACCACCTTAGTGTTAACACTTCCCTCAAGAACCAAAGGCTTTGGGTTTTTTGTGATATCTTAAGGAAAGGGTTAGGGTGCATCTTAATGCAACATGGGAAGGTGATCGTCTATGCATCAAGACAATTAAAGACTCATGAAGAGAAATTATCTGGTGCACAACCTAGAGTTATTCATTGTTGTATTCACTTTGAGGATATAGAGACACTACTTATACCAGTCTTGGACTCAAATTTTTATTGATTATAAAAGTTTGAAGTATTTAGTGACACAAAAGGAGTTAATATGCAACAAAGAAGGTGGAAAGAACTAATTAAGGACTATAACTGCACCATAAAATACCACCCTGTAAAGGCAAATGTGGTGGTAGATGCTCTCAGTCGCAAGAATAAAGCAACCCTGATTAAGCCAACATTGTGGGAGGAATGACAACCAGCGAAGTTAAAAGAGATGGGTGCCGAATTGGGTATTAACTCAATAGGAGAACTATTAACTTAGCTAATAGTGCAACCAATGAATCGGGAACATATATTACTCGCCCAATCAAGTGACATTAATTGGTCCAAGATTAGGAAGAAAATTGAGGTACTCTATTTCGATTAGCGAATGATGGATCATTGATGATGGGACAACATTTATTTATGCCTAATGACAAGATGATTAAACAGATGGTTCTGCAAAAAGCACATCAGTCCAAATTCACCATGCATCCTAGCAACACCAAGATGTATCGAATATGTGTTGAAGTGTTATATATATCAACAAGTTAAGGTAGAACATTATAGGCCAGTAAGACCATTACAACCACTACAAATCCCAAAATAGAAGTAGGAGATGATCACCATGAATTTTGTGTTGAGATTTCCCAAATGAAAAAAAAAGGAATGATGCAATATGGGTCATCGTAAATCACCTGACAAAATATGCATTATTCTTGCCAATAAAGATGATTGATTTGGTAGACAAGCTTGACTAGATTTACATTAATGAGGTGGTGCAGCTTCATGGAATTTCGATATCCATTGTTTCAGATCGAGATCCTAGATTCACTTCCCAACTTTGGATGAGCATACAACACACCTTAGGAACAAGATTGAATATGAGCATCGTATCTCACCCCTAAACCGATGACCAATCGGAGAGAGTCATCCAAGTTTTGGAATACCTATTAAAGGCGTGTGTATTAGAGTTTGGGGAAAACTAGGAAGAGCACATAACATTGGTGGAGTTCACATACAACAATAGTCACCAAGTCACAATAAGGATGGCCCTGTACGAAGCCTTATATGGCAGGAGGTGCAGGACTCCTTTATATTGGGAAGAAATCAGAGACAAGAAGTTGTATGGTGCGGAATTAGTTCAGGTCACCATGGAGAAAGTGAGAACCATTAAGGATTGAATAAAAATCACGCAGGATAGATAGAAGAAGTATATGGATATGAGAAGGAGACCCCTCGATTTTAGGTGGGGGACCAAGTGTTTCTAAAGGTAGTCCCGTGGAAGAACATATGGAGGTTTGGATTTAAAGGAAAGATAGTTCCTCGCTTTATCAAGCCCTTTAAAATCTTATGGTGAATTGGGTCAGTAGCCTACTTATTGTTAACATCTGAATTTGAACATATACTCTTCATGAAATTTTTAGGCATTTGTCTTAGCTTTCCACCAAAAAATGAATAAGCTCATTTGAACTTCTAGAACTCAAGATATAGGTTGAACACTGAACAGTGTTTGGGCTGCAGAGTAAATTTAGACTTCTTGCTAAGATTGGAGCTTGAAAATGATAGTTTTGAATCTTGAACTCTTCACGAATGTTTTAAGCCTACGTATTAGCTTTCCATCAAGATAAACTAGACCTAAATCCAAAGTCTATAGCTCCAGTTATGACCCAATAACCAAATGGTATTCCAATTTGAATTGAACCAGCATCTTTTCTCTAAGCTTAGTCCTTTCTTTTTCTTCTCAACTTCAATAGTTAAACACATCAATCAATCTTTTAAATTGTAAGATATAAAACATGAGCATTTACCATAAATTAAAGATATCTTATGTTATCGGACTTGTTATTATAAAACATGCTTATGTTAAAGAATTTAATGATACTTTAGTGCAATATGATGATATAAAACCTTGATGATAATGCACTTTTAAGTACTTATCACCAAGGTGGACTTGCCCCAGTAGTGTAGTTGGCCAAGGTCCATGATGTATTCCATGTCTTTTTACTATAAAGAGCCGATGTGGATCCCACTCAAGTCCTACCCCAAGTTCTGGTAGAAGTGAAGGAAGACCTAACACTCGAGGTGAGGCCCACAAAAATTCTAGAATAGGGAGTGAAAGAACTACAAAATAAAAAGATCCTTATTGTCAAGGTTTTATTATAGAGTGCTCGAATAGAAGAGGAAACTTGGGAGAGGGAGTCTGAAATGGGGAAGAATTACCCCAAACTATTTGAACAACCAGGATTGAGATGTGAAACCTCCTCAATTTCAAGGATAAAATTATATTAGGGGGGAGAATGTAAAACTAATAAATAAAAATTAAATTTAGTTTTGGACCGACCTATGCTAGGAAGAAATTAAGGAATATAGATCAGCCAACTTTAGAGAAAAATTTATGGGGGGACTAACTTATCATAAGGGAGAATTAGGGTAGTAACTAGTCATAGGATAAACCAAAAGAAGGATAAGAACATAGATAACTAGCCTCCCAAACACCCCTTATATTTATGAGTGATATAAATGCAAAGGGGAGAAAAAAAGGTGACTCTCCTCTCCCCCAAAAACCTGCAACAACTCTGTTGAAACAACCCTTCTCTCCCGAAGAAAAACTAAAACCAACTAGCTGCATGCCAATTTCCTTAGGTGCTAAGTGAGAAGAGAGTTAGAGGCAAAGAGAAGTGATCGAAAATATAGAAGGAAAGGGAGCCTAGACCTCTCCCCAAAACCAACAGCAACCATTATTGTAGCGCACACTCCTTCGCAAAGGAAAACCAAACCAAACCAGTTGCATGTCACCTCCTTATGCGTATGAGAGAAGAGAGAGTTAGAGAAAAGGATGAAAAACTGAAAACATGGAGGAAGAGGGAGCCTAGGGTCGGCTAGAAACAGACAGAAGGAGGGAACCAAGAGAATAGAGGAAGAAAAACTGTTAAAACCTTCTCTAAAGCTACTTAAAATCATAAGGTATGAATAACATCACTTCTTTGCCGGTTCTTGAGACTGCGGGACCAAAAGGAAGAAGAAAACCACAAGAAAATGGCTTAGAGTTTTTGCACCTATGACTAATGACGACTAGATTGAAATATGGATGAAAATGTGAAATTTGAGTTATGTTAATAATTGTATTGAAAAAAAAATAAAACGTGTGAAATCTAAACATGTAAGGATAATGTTTAATTCTTGATTTAAAAGTTTCATTTTTATTTGATCGATTTTGTACAACTTTTATCATCCATAAGTTCAAATTTAATTGATGCCAATCATCTCCTTCGTCGTCAAACAAAGGGAATATTTGGCACTCTACCAAAAAAATGAATGGGATATTTCAAGAATTAAGCTAAGATCCAGTCATAATCTTGTCTTACATCCTTGACTAAGGCTCAGCCTAGTTTCTTTGGTTTTACACTTGAAAGGTACCTTTCTCGTAGGTTCTTACTCAGTAAATGTATATTTCTACTTTGATTGAATGTAAAGGATTGATGTCAGAGTTGATCCATCACCCAGCTTGAGATTTATATAAATAATTTGACGGGTTAATCTAAGTTGATCAGCATTAAGCCAAAATTATGTTGATTTGAAATTTAAAAAAAGAAAAAACTTAAACAATGCTATTTTAAATTAAAAACGAATGCATGTGTTAGTTGTGGAAGCAGTTTCGTTGACAATTCCTTAGGCGGCAGTGACTCAATTTTCATTAACGATTTCTAAGTCAACAGTGGTTATTTACACTGATGAATCCATGTATGAGTCGTGGTATAAAACCTAACAAAAAAATAAGTCTTTTGATGTAATACCCAATAAAAATTTAAGTAAAAGTTCAAGGGAGGAAACTGATATGCCTTAAAGGAGAGATTAGAGTAGGAAAAACCAGTTTTAAAAAAACCAAAACAGGATCAAGAACACATTTAAACCAACCCCAAACACCCCACCTCATTTAAGGGGGGTATAAAATACAAAGAGGAGAGAGAAGGTGACCCTTTCTCTTTCCAAAAACTGTATGCAGCTACTACATGCTCAATTGCATGCTCTTCTCCTCTTCCTTTTTCCCCATAGAAATTAAACCAAACCCCAGCTATAGGTGCCTCCTTGGACATGAGAGAGAGAGAGAGAGAGATGTGAACTTGAGAGAAGGTTGAACAGTTGCTAAGAAGGAAGGAGAAGGGGTCTAGAATCATTAGGGGGAAACCAATAAAAGGAGGAGAAACTGAGAGTAGAAAAAGAAGGGGAAAACCAGGAGAAGAAGAGAAGAAATACTATCAAAGTTTCCCCAAACCTACTTAGATTCGAAAGGTATGGTCATGTAAATTCCTTCATCCTGTTCTTAGGACTTTAGAATAGAGGGAAAAAAAGACCGTAAGAAAATGACCTAGGACTTCTAGACGAGATGTGAAGGAAACCGAAACTAAATAGAAGGACAAGAAAATGGTGTTGAAAGGGGGACCTAATTCCAAATAAATTAACAAAGGAAATGGATAGATTTGGATACACAAATTGAAGAGGAGGGTCAGCTATAGAAAAGATTAAACTAAATGCAAATGTGATGTGATGTAATACATGGATTGTGACTTTGTGGAACCTTAGACCTTGTTGAAATCGAAATTGGGAGTATGTTGGAGTTAATGACGTAAATTTCTAGTAGTGTTTGATGAAATGGTATGACAATATGTTAGGATGATGTTATGTGTAGTATTATGTTGTTTTTGAACCTTGAAAAGCATGTTAAAGCTAAAACACAGAGACCATGTTATGTTGATGCCCAAATTCTATGTGTGATTGATGAAATTTGCATGTTTATGTACCATGTGAATGAAGGTGCAATTACAGCACGATGTTATGATATGCTTCTAATAAAAAAAATGGCAAACTTTATATGTAGATTAGGGGCCAATGCATAACAATATCCGACTAAGAGGAAGAGTGGAAATAATGAATGAAACCCCTATACATGATCCTCTTTTTTTTTATCAAATATAAGAATATAATATATCAAAATGAAACAGGCTAAGTGTAACATCTCACATAAAAAAAAAAAAGTGTCCAGAGCCAGGGCATATTAAGGCAGTTGGTACCTAACCTTGTAGGATGCATTTTAAGGCCTATGGGCTACCAGGAACAAAATCGTGAGGCATGGAAGCCGGGTTGGGTTGAGCCATAATGAACAATATTCTGCAAAGAGGAGTGGGTCGGACCTTACATATGGTATTAGAGCCGAAAACAGCTCGTTCTTAAGGTAAGGGGATTGTAACATCCCACATCAAAAGAAGAGTGTCTAAAGCCAGGGCATATTAAGGCAGTTGATACCTAACATTGTAGGACGCGTTTTAGGGCCTGTGGGCTGCTAAGAACAAAATCATAAGGCGTGGAAGTGGAGTTGGGCTGAGCCATAGCAAACAATATTTTGCAAGGGAGAGTGGGTCGGGCCTTACACCAAGAACCTGGCAAGTCATATATACACACATACAAAATCAAAAGCAAATGGGACCATGCTCTCATTCATAAAAAAAATACAGGGAGACGGCTACCTAGAGAGAACCAAAAGTATCACATCGTTAGCTAAGGAACCCAGGATCCAGCAGGTGCCAAAGATAACCAACCAAAAAGAATACCAACCAAAAGAAAATCCAACAGCTGACGCAATTTGCAACTGAAACATAAGAGAACCACCAACGGCTACTGAAACACACAAGGGCCATTAATTGCACCCCCAACAGCAAAAGCAAAATAAACTCAGCCAACATCCAGTCAGGAGTGGTCCACGGCATGGAAGTGGAATATTGTATAGAATAAGATTTGAAATCTCTTGAAGACTCTATCAACCCTAAACACTTTCCTTCAAATATCCGCTTGTTCCTTTCTTCCCATATAAGGTAGACACCGATACCCAAGAAAACTCTTCGCATCCGAGCTTCAAGATTGCTTTTCCTAAACCTTAGACCACATAGAGCACTATACAAAATCATTATGTTCCTGCCAATCCGCAGCCAGGACTTCATCTTTCCCCACAAGCAAGATGTCCATTCACATGCAAAAAACAAATGGTCTTGTAACTCCTCCTCATGCTGGCAGAACACACAAAGGGGATCACTAGGAAGAAAAAGCAACCTATCTCGAGTTCGAAGCTTCCTCAGAACAGCCAGCCACAAAATGAAGCAGTGCTTTGGCATAGACCACTTTTCCCATACAACTCTTTCCATGAGATTGGTGAGCCAGATGGTCGGAAGAAGTCATAAGCATGAGACAAAAATTTATCCATTCCAGAATTCCAGCCACTCATCTATGCAATACTCCCAAGTTGACTTCCACAGTGCCGAATGGTATAGCCTTTAAGGAAGATAATAGACTTCCATAGGGGAGAGGAAGAATGGTAGGTAGAAGCAGTCCAGAGAGTTCTATTGCACAAGTAGAAATGGTGCACCCAACGTATCCAAACAGAATCAGATTTAAGATGGATATTCCAAAGCTGCTTTGTAAGAAAACTACTGTTGTGAGTTTTGATATCGAACAATCCAAGGCCTCCTTCTGCCTTAGGCAGACAAACAGATTTCCAAGGAACCAAAGTAGAAGTGCTCTTCCTAACATCCCCAGTCCAAAGGAAGTTCCTACATATGCTAGTGATTTGTTTGATAACAATCTTTGGCAGTAGGAAAGTGTTTAACCAAAACTACACCTTTACATATAAAACAAATCTTAGGAGCTCAAGCCTTCCAACAAAAGTGAGGTGTTTGCCAATCCATCCTTGAACAGACAATTTCAAGGAATGTATGAGAGGGGAAAACTGACTAGCAAGAAGCCTATAAGGGCTCAACAAGACTCTAAAATAAGTGAAAGGAAAGCATCCTTCACAAAAGCCTATAGTATGAAGAATACTTAGCTTTTAACTAGGACTAACACCTCCAAAGAAAATTGAAGACTTACTCGAATTAATATCCAACCCTGCAGTCTTGCCAAAGATTGTGAGCTGCTGGAAAATACCATTAACTGAAGAGGAATCCCTACGAGAAAGCAGCAAGACATCATCTGCAAAAACGAGGTGACTAATGTCGTGGATACCACATTTTGGATGGAATCAAAAGCCAGGCTACCTGCAATTAAGTATGAGCATCCTAGATAAGTATTCCATACAACAGATAAACAGATAGGGGGCAAAGGGTCTCCTTGCCGCACCCCACTTTTTCCAAAGAAGAACCCATACAAATCACCATTTATAGCAATAGAGAATGAGATTGTGGAAAAACATTGCATGATAAGGTGAGCAAATCTCTCAGGGAAGCCAAACTGCCATAATAGATCCCCTATAAAGTTCCACTGAACTGAGTTAAAAGCCTTCCGAAAATCAACTATAATTAGACAACGGGGGAGGATTGTTTCCTGTTATACTGTCAAAAAAGTTCTTGAACTAAGTTAATATTATCACTCATTAATCTGCGACCCAAGAAAGCATTCTGCATGGGGTTGATGATGCCAGACAGAACATGAGCAAAGCGATCAGCAAGAATTTTGGTAATAACCTTATAAATCACATTGCAACATAAAATCAGCCTGAAGTCACTTGTAAAAGATACATTTGTCGATTTGGGGACCAAAGCAATGACTAAGTGATTAATCTATTTGAGAAGTCTGCTAGAGATGAAAAAGTCTTGCATAGCAACATAGAAATCTCTCCCCACAACACCACAGGCTTGCTTGAAGAAAAGAGAGGAGTAGCCATCGGACCAGCAGCTTTCTCATTCTCAATACTGAACACAGCCTTCCGAATGTCCTCATTGGAAATTGGAGAAAGGAGAAAATCATGAGAACTTGGATCTATGCAAGGCCCACATTGGATAACAGCACTATCCAGGGGGATAGTAGCTTTTTGAAGTACCAAGCAAACACTGGTAGTATTGCACAAATTCAGCTCCCGCTTCTTCCAAAGAGGTGCTAAGATTACCATGGCTACACTGAATGGCTGGAATAAAATTTCTCTGGTGGTTCTGACTCATGAGGGCATGAAAAAACCTGGAGCCCTTGTCACTCTCCTTGAGAAAATTGCATTTGACTTTCTGGCTAAAGAACATGTTTTCTGTAGATTTCAGCCTCAATAACTTCAAGCGAAGGAGTCTGTCTTGCTCTAATAGAAGAGAGTTGTCTCTATCGTGGTGAAGTACAATTTGATAAGGATCTAACTCAGTTTCAAGTCTTGATACACGTTCAAAAATATGGCTAAAATGGAGCTTATTGAGTTCCTTTAATGGCCCCTTTAGAGATTTAAGCTTCCTGCAAAGAGCATACATGGGAGTGCCATATACAGAAATAGACCAATTTCTAGAGACCATCTCCATAAACTGATCATGTGAAGCCCACATATTGAAGAATTTGAAATTGCGGCAACCCGGCACTCGCTGATCAAGATAGACTAATGCTGGAGAGTGATCTGAAAAGGCATCGGGTGTGTCGAAGTGAACATGAGCTGAGCACTGCAGAGAGGACCAAAAAGGGTTAAACAAAACTCGATCCAGCTTACTCCAAACATTACCATTTGTCCAGCTAAAATGGCAACCAGTATAGTTGAGATCATGCAGCCCAAGATCAGAACAGCATTCTCGAAAGTCTGAGGTTTTGTAAGTAGAAATAGCTGCACCATTATGCTTATCTGCTTGAGAGAGCACAGAATTGAAATCACCAAGAACCATCCATGGACAAGTAGAACACCATCTCCGCAAATCCTCCCAAGAGATCGGCGAGCTACAATAGTGTTAAAGCTGTAAACAAAAGTGACCATGAAGCTATATTGAGAGATCAGACTGCTAACTGAAAGATGAAGTCCTTGAGCAAAAAGGTCAAGCAAATGCACTTTAACCGTAGCCAGGTTCCAAAACATAACAATACGAGCAGTACCAGTAATATCAGCATTAGAAAAAAAAAACTTCCAGTGCTTGAGGCGAAACTGCTGCATACAAGCAACCCTAGAAGAGAGCATCTGGTTTCAAGAAAACCACAAACATCCACCTTGTTCTCCTTCATAAGGCGAACAACCTCATGTTGTTTCAGGGGATTGTTAAGACCCCTGATATTCCAGCTAGAAACAATCATGTGTTTGCAGGGGAAGGAGGAACCCTCCTACCACTACCACCTTGTCTCTGATTGCGACCTCTTGTACCATTCTGGTAAGTCACCCTTGAACCTGGAATAGCTACATCTTTAACCCTGTTCACAGAACCAATTGGCAAGCTTACAGGAACCATTTTAGACTGAGATATAATATGAGCTTAGTCATCAGCAATGACTTGCTGTGGGCCTTCACAAGAAGGCACCACTAGAACATCCACCGTGCCTGCCACTTCCTTCTGCTTACCCTTACTATTACAGCCAACCTCAACCACCATCATTGAGGTCAAACTCGGTTACTTGCTCTTGGCAACTGCAGCCTGGGATGAGACCACAACCTGCTCCCCTATAGTGTTGTTGTGATGCTTGCAGGAACGATTTTTTCCCTGGACTACTACCCAAGCCTCATTGGAAACCTCAGCTTGCATTAGGTCATAAGCCTGCTCAACTTGTATGTTCTTAGTGTTTCTCACAACCTGGTCTCCTGTAGGACCCAATCTTTGGAGAGCACTCCCCCAATTCCTGCTCTCTGTTTCACCACTACCCTGAGGTGCCAACTCACTACCAGCTGAAGGACATGCTACAGTAGAACGGCTAAGGACTCGGTATAGTTTGCAGAATCTTGGCAGAGTTTCATAAACAACTTCTTGATTCAGAGTTGAGCCATTAGGCAGTATAACTTTAATAAAAGAGGGCAGGACATCCATAAAATTCACCTCTACCAGGACTCTAGCATAGGAAAGTCGTGCCATAGTTGAGGTTAATCTAGCACTCTGCAAAGGTTTCCCAAACATGCTGGCAAGCTTTGATAAATAATTCGGGGTCCAGCATTCAAAGGGAAGGTTAGGGAATTTCACCCTAACAGGAACCCTAAACATCTCCTCAGTATAGAAGTTAAAGAATTGAGGCATAGGTCTCAACATAAGTGGTCTTCCAAACACCAAGTAGGGGCCTCCACTGAGGACAGCAAGTTTATCCTCCACCCTGTTGAATCGGTAAATCAACCACCCTGAGTCATGAATAGATAAGGTGGCTTCACAGTCCAAGTATTACTAATGATATTGTTTAGGGCTTTAAATCCGGGAGACTTGCCCACGACATACCCAACAATACAGGATTTCCATACATCACAATTAGAACCCAAGTCCACAGACAATAGAGTACAAGATTCAGAGCAATTTATACCAGAAAAATAAGTCAGCTTAGAACAGCAATCAGAGCTACGGTTACTAGCAAACAAATCCCTCCATTTGCCTACTGCAGGTTCATGAGTCGAAGAAATACCTGTTTCAGGGGGAGCAGAGGCAGTTGGAGCTTGAGGACCAACAATGGTGGGCATTGGAGGGGTAACATTCACTCTCATAGGAGCAACAACAGCAGGCAGAGGAGCAACATCAGCAGCTTTGGGTGAGTCACCCACTATCCGGTCTGAAAAGGTAGCTGAGGATCCTCCCATCGAGCCGTCCTCTTGTCTCTTGGCAAAGCACGTTACCGGGGAAGAGAGGAATTTTGAACCAGAGTCAAATCCATCATCTGTACCAGAATAATCAACTTTATCCACATCAAAAGCATCTTCGTCTAACAAATCTTGCACTAAAACATCATCAGCATAATGAGATTGGTTACTCAAACTGGGTCCACCCGCAATCACTTGGGAGGTGGAGATGATTCCGTTGAAAGGGGGCTCGAGGCAGCACTGAGAGCAGATGGAACTTCCAAACCCAAAAAAGAGTTTTCAGTCCGAGTCGTAGGCAAAATGTTTCGCTTACCCCAGGTTGTAGGTTTCCGTTTGGTTTTTTCCATGAGGGCCAAAGAAAAAACAAGAATTTAAGAAATAGAATAGAATCACAGAACAGGAAGAGTCAGGGTCCAGTGGGCACCATCACGAGGGAAACAACTTTTAGGGAAAATGAGAGCTTCTCTCTCTAGCTTCTCTCTCTAGCGACGTTCACTCACTTGTTCTGCATACGGACCTTCCCCTCTACGTGATCCTTAAAGGGACTAGACATTAGAGGGACTAGACATTGTGTGGAAATGACATCGTTGTGTAATGTACATTGATTAGTAGGTTGTGTTGATGATTTTATCATGATGAAATTTAGAGCTTTAAAGGTATGATTGTGTCCTGAAGATTTTAACATCAACATGAAATCATCTTGGGTTGATAATTTTTGAGTTGGCAACAACTAAGTTTTCTTCAACATTAAGTCAATTATGAACCATAAACGCTGATAATTTTAGCATGAATTATGAAATCATGTTGCGTTGATAATTTCTGAGTTGGCAACGATTTGGTTTTCGTTAATGATTTCTGAGTTAATTGTGAACCATATATGCTAATGATTTCAGCGTTAGCTATGAAGTTGTGTTGTGTTGATGATTTCTGAGTCGGCAGTGACTCAGTTTTCATCAATAATTTCTGTGTCAGTTGTAAACAATATGCGTTAATGATTTCTGTGTCAGTTGTAAACAATATGCGTTAATGATTTCAATGTCAACTGCAAAACTGTGTTGCGTTGACAACTTCTGAGTCGTCCGCGGCCCAGTTTTCATTAATGATTTTTGTGTCAATCGAAAACAATATGCGTTGATGATTTCAACATCAACTGTGAAACTATATCGCATTGATGATTTCTGAGTTAGCCACGACTTAGTTTTTAACAATGATTTCTGTATTAGTCAAAAACAATATGCTCTAATGATTTCAACATCAGCTGTGAAACTATATTGCATTGACGACTCTAGGTCGGCAACAACTCAATTTTTGTCAATGATTTCGACGTCAACAGTGGCTTACTCGCGCTAGCAGTTTCTGCAAAATAAGGGTCACCAACGAGTCAACTTGTATTGCCGAATTTTGTGACACCAGCGAGTCAATTTCGTTAGCGATTCTATGTTCCAACGAATTAGTTTGTTGACAAGTTGATGTCATCAGCGAACCAATTTCGCTGACGATTATGTGTTCCAATGAATCAGTTCACTCATGAGTCTGCGTCACCAGTAAATTAGTTTCGTTGATGATTCTATGTCCCAGCGAATCAATTCACCAACGACTCTGCATCACCAGCAAACCAGTTTTGATGACGATTCTGTGTTCCAGCAAATTAGTTTATTGACGAGTCTGTGTCACCAATGAATCAGTTTTGCTGATGATTTTTTACGGCATATTACGTATTAGAACTGGTTCAATGATTAAAATGATTGCATTGTATGATTGTAATATATGAACACTAGAATGTGAACATGTGTATTCTTAAATTTGTATGGTGACAAGTTGTGTGATTATTGAAATGCAAATGTATTGATTTGTAACCATTGATATGTTGGGTGGTGTGACTGGACCCGACTCGCGACCAAAAAAAGACATCCCACGGAAGGACCAGGTAAATGGTTTTCGCCTTCCTCTTACATAATGCTAATTTATGAAATGTTTTATTATAAATGTCATAATATCATTTTAGTATGAATACCAAGTCGTCAAGGGAGTAATTGTTGTGTAATTGATGATTAGTTTTGGCTAATAACATCCTAAATGGATAACCGGGATGAATAAATGATTGGCTTTGGCTAATAGCGTCCTAAGTGAATGACCGGGATGAATAGGGATCAATGATTGGCTTCGGCTAATGTCATCATGAGTGGATGACCGAGATGAATACATTATTAGCTCTAGCTAGTGGCATCTAGAGTGAATGGTCGGGCTGTAATTAATGATTAGCTTCAGCTAATGGTGTCCTAAAAAGATAGTCGGATATGAGAGTTATGAGTTAGTTTCAACAATTAATGTGTTCATTTGTACTATGTTTTATATATACAAAGTATATGAAAGAACTATGATTGTTATGCTTTAAACAGAAAATAACGATAATGTTTTCCTTAAACTATTTAATTGCTTATTATTAATTACTTATAATTCTTGTAAATATTTGTACTACAATAGGGGGACGTCACACCGAAGAGGTGCTTAGGAACCCCATTTCACCATAACGTACTTTTTGTAAAGAATCTATAGTTGCATTTTAAATCACGATGTATTTTGTATGAATGAAGTGTACTAAACTATTATTTGATATTTTTGTTTAAACTCTAGATGTCTATTAGTAGTATAGGAATGCAAACTTATGATTATGTACGTACATTATAATGTAGACTTGTAATCATGCAAATGTAATATCATGTGTATGTATAAGAACTACTTTATAATGAAATGTTGATTGATGTTTTTTAGTATGGATTGCACCTCAATAATGAGTGGAAACTAGTTTATCAATTCCTGGAATGATATTGTTATGAACAAAAAAAAATTAACATTGTTTTGGCTTTAAAAAAGCCGAGTTGTTACAACGACACCCAAACTTATACTCTAAAAAAAGTACATAAATTAAATCCTTGTACTAAATAATATGGTTATCGAGTATGGTAGCAAACAAGGATCATTCTAACATTACTAATTAACAAGTTATTGTCTCAAGATATATTAAAAAAAAAAATGCCCTAATTAGTAAGTAAAATAAAACTCAAAAACCTATCTAGACTTAATAAATCAACTAAAAAATGCAGAAATGCTAAAAACACCTTAATGTAATTACATATAAAATTTAGGATGATTTTGAGTTGATTTGGTATATATTAAAAATGTCTAGAAAATAAAAAATTCCAAGAATAAGTTTCTAATAAAGTTTAAAACTTGATGAAAAACACGATTAAAGAATCACTCTCCACTTCTAAACATGAAATACAATCAATTATCATAATTATTCTTTTACTTTCTTTTGAATTCAACAATAGTAAAACAATCATAAATTTAATTATGTCGATCTTTTCTTGCTTTGTTGTAAAGTAAAATAAGCTCTCTCAATTCAACTTAATAAAAAGGATAACTTGAAAAAGATATAAATTGAATCAAGACATAAACATACAAGCTTGGTTTATTACATGCAATCAATGGAATATTTACCATAATCTATTATCACAATTTGCAGCTTAGTTTTAGAATTATTGACAAAACAAATCAAAATTTTAAAATACCAGTCAAATCACTATCATATTGACATTGTTGCGCACCTAAATCAACAAGAAAGTAATTTTTAATTATGAAATGAGTAGAATATAAACAAATGGAAAGATAAAAGAAAATTAGGAAATTTATTATTGAAAATAAACATGCCAAAAGTTTTGAAACCAACCCTAACCAAAGAAATAATAAGTTACACATGCTTAATTGATTAAATATCAAATTTATACAGAAAACTAACAAAAAGCAAAACAGAAAAGAATTGGATGAAACTTGGTTATGGTGGTTGAATCTCCTCTGTAAAGCTTCTGCATACTCTGCCTCTCTTTTGATTTTCATGTGCGTTCTTCACTTTGTTTCTTCACCAGCTCCTTTCCTTTATTTATAGTGGTTTTCATGTTTATCTTCTAAAAGTCCAAGTCCAAGTTGAATTAAACTAATACTCGTATTTATCTCTTTTCATAACCCAATCTTTTAATTAAATGATATTATTGAACCTTTCATATGGCTTAAATAACTTAATCAACAATAAGAATAAACAAATGACATGACAACTAATTCCTTAGGGTTTGCATTTGGATTTTCATCCATACATTAAGAGACAATACTTGGGTTTTTAAGCTATTTTATCTTAGGTCCAATGGTATAAATTAAGCCTAAAACTCTTCCTCTTCTTTTTGTAAATTTCCCTCCAAAATGCTTGCAAAACAAAAAACCATTCTAGAAATCAACTGATTGTGTTGCTTATTTGCTATGAGATAATCCTTGATATTTCTCCATAGCAGCATCCAGCGAGCTCCCACTGCAAAAACCCATCTCGTAGATCACTGCCACGAATTTGATGATTACTCCTTCCATCAAAACTATGCAGAATTGAGACCTGGAATTCTAAAGTCATTTATTAAGGATTGTAAGCGTAACCAAGCATTTCCCAGCTCCAAACAGGTCAATCATACCACATTTATGTTCAATTCCTAAGCAGAATATATAAACTTGTGAAATTGTACTGTCTGCATCTACCACAACAAAATCCATCAGACTATTTGGTCTTATCGCGCAGGGCACATGAAAGCCAATTAGTGCATGCATCTGCACCTGCATATGTGTGCAACGCCACACAATGAGCAAACGTGCAACACTTTAATGAAACCTGAAAATGCGATTAACAGTTCAAAATAGTAAAAGAGAGAGAGAGAGAGAGAGAGAGAGAGAGAGAACATGCCAGAAACAAGAGAACATTTGAGAACAAAAATGCAGAAACCCATCAGCTCATGAAAGAAAATGTGCGATGATATGTAATCCAAAGAATGGAGTTTGGAGAATAGAACATTACTGAAACAGCCTTTAGAGTGTCTTAGAATGGTTCTAACTGATCAAATGCATACCATTCACTGCAATCGTTTAGCAGGAAAAACTTTTTCTTATTTCCCCACAATCATGGAAATCTGACTTCTCTCACAAGATTTAAAACACTCCAATTTCCAACGTGGAAGCTAATTGATATCTTATTATCAAAAGGTCTCAATCCAAAACATCATCAGCACTAAAGCTTCCAGCCCTTCGATATTTTCAAAAACATCACCAGATAGATTGTCACTTGTGGAAACAAGATCTCAATAAAGGCGGGGTACCTCTATTGCAAATTCAAAACTGAAGAAAAGGAAATCGAAATCATGTCACTACCTTAACATAAGCAATTAAACTATAGAGATGCTACGCCTCAAAAGTAACATGAGCAATTAAAGAGCAATCAAATCCCATGGTCTACAGGCATCGGGCGGTCATAGCTGCAACATAGCATTGTTAGACAGTTAAGAGGCCAGGGTGGTTTTTCAACTCTTGTTCAACTGTTGTATTACCATTCTTCCAAGCCTGTTAGATTCATTACACCATTCTGATAATCTAGTGAAAATAAAAACCACCCTACTTCCCCTCTCACAATTATGCCCTCACCCCTTGTACTCAAGCGTGTAATTATTTAAGCGGAGGTTATCAACTTGAACACGAGGACGGTTTACCTTAAGTCATGGAACGCAACATTATAAAAAATACCTATAATACCTCTATTTTTTTTTCCACTAGTCTTGCATAGAGTATGACTATCTGAAGCAAGAACCTCTAAAGAAACTCCATATAATCAGCATAAAAAAGGAAGATTCTAATGGAAATGCTAATTCTGTAGCCTACAAAATTAGAGTTAGGAGTTGACAATTTTATGTGGGTTTTAATTTGCATCAATGGCACATAAGTCTTCAGTTCACCTTTGAGTAACCACTGCCTAACTCTTCATGACAGATCAAGTGCTAGATACTACTTGAATATCCTTCCCCTCCAGTTAATAGCCCTTGTTGACAACATTTGTATCCAATAGTAACAGTTGTATTGGCAAATTCTTAACCAATATCAAGCATAATTCCTGCCCATATAAAGGAAGGAATTATAATAAATGAACTTCGGTTTCTACCTTTCACCACAGCCAAAATCAAATAGCTACTTTAAAAAAGAAGAAGACTTCGTACTCTTCCCTCAAAATTTCAATGACATCCAGGCACAAGTCACCCGTAATTGCAGATGAGATAGAAACACCATTAACCACAAATGATGTAACCAACAAATAAACATAAAATATGAGACTCCATCATCTCCAACATTAATCTGAACATAGGAAAAATATAAACATATCCTCTACTGTCCACTTCTAACTGACACTATCAAAAACTTTCAATTTTCTATAACCACGAACCAATGATCCATTCAACAAAGAAAACATTCCTCAAACAGATCATGCAGTCATCAAATAATCAAAAGCCAGGTCATACGCATAGAACCAAATCACAAACTATTAATTTAAAAAGATGAGAAGAATTATATACAATATGTACATTGCATTGTAGAAAAGATGTTCTATAATACCCTTTCAGTTACTGAATTAGCAAATGGTACCCAATCTCAAAGGCACCACTTTCCCTCTTTCGGTATCACCAATGCCATCAGCCACGAGCCTAACAACCTTCTTAAACACAAAATGCACGCAATTCGACAAGGCAATCCAATACATCACCTCATAAACAAACCCGTAAGCAAAATCCGAAGGCCGCGAGGAAAACCACCCCGAAGATTCATCCTAATGTGTTAAGCTTGGCTTAACAAGATTGAAGAAATAGAAGAAAACAGAGAAGGAGAGGAAGAGATTTCAGAAATAAGGAATTCTTATTATTCTTTTCGTGCCTTCTAAGTCATCTACCTTCCCTTTTTATAACCTCACATTATGCATGACATGCTTACTAACAACTAACTACTAACTGAATCTAACTAACTCCACATGCCAATTATTCTGTTAGCAATAACAGAATAATTGTAACCGTTATTATTCCAGTTGTAACAATACCCTCCCCTTGAATGCCTTCTTGTCCTCAAGAATGCTCAATTCAGAAGCTTAAAAAATGGCTTGGCAATCCGGGAATTGCTTCTGTAGATCAGACAGGTCTTCCCATGTTGCATCTTCTGGATATAAGTTGGACCATCGAACCAAAACTGCAGTGGCTGCTCCATTCCCCTTCTTCATCAACTTCCTGTCTATTATAGCTAAAGGCATGATTTGCATATGCCCTTCCTTGTCTGATACTGGCAGCTTGGATGATACTATAGCTGTATCTCCAATCTTCTTCTTAAGTAAGGATACGTGAAATACAGGATGAATCAAACTTCCTTATAGAAGTTTTAACTCATAAGCCACCCTCCTAATCTTTTTGATGATTTGAAAAGGACCATAATACCTGGGGTTGAGCTTGAGGTTTTTCCTTACGGCCACACTGTTTTGCCTATAAGGCTGCAATTTAAGGAAAACCTAATCTCCCTCTTCAAATTCCCTCTCTGTTCTTTTCTTATCCGCAATCTGCTTCATCCGGTTCCTTGCTATTTCCAGCTGCTTCTTCAGTGAATGATCCATGTTTGCCCTCTTCTGCAGTACTGCTTCCACTGCAGCTACTGGAGTTGGTTCCTGCGCCAACCATTCCCTCTGAGGGGGGCGTAACCATACAGTGCTTGGAAAGGACTCATGCCAATGGTTGAATGATGGCTTGAATTATACCACCACTACGCCAAAGATAGCCACCGAAACCATTACTTAGGCTAATGCATGGTCATGCATCGAAGATAGGTTTCCAAACACTGGTTCACCCTCTTAGTCTGTCCATCTGTTTATGGATGGTAAGCGGTGCTCATCAACATCCTAACCCCTAGCTTCTTGAATAGTTCCTTCCAAAACACACTGGTGAAAATTCTATCCCTGTTTGTGACAATCACTGCTGGTAATCCATGGAATTTATAGAAATGATCCAAGAATATTTGTGCAATGTCTTGTGCTGTGAATGGATGTGTGAGTGCAATGAAGTGTCCATATTTCGTGAACCGATCCACCACTACTAGGATAGCATTTCTCCCTTATGAACTTGGTAAAACCTTCTATAAAGTCCATGGTCACGGCTTCCCATGTACCTCCAGGCATTGGCAGGGGCTGTAATAGTCTTGGATATGCCACTCTCTCTACCTTGGCCTGCCTACACACATTACATTCTTCCACTACCTTTTTCACTATAGCCTTCATCCCATACCAGTGGAAGTTTGTCTTTAGCCTTCTATAGGTATTCTAGACGCCAGCATGACCCCCAACATATGAATTGTGAACAGATTTAACCAATTGAGCCCTGAGTTGGCCTTCCTGTCCCGCCACTATTCTGCCTTTATATCGCAGGATTCCCTCCTTGTAGGTGAAGTTGGGTTCCCCTGCTGCACCTGTTAGTTTGTTGATAATAATAACCTGTAATTTGCAGTCTTTCTCATAAGATGCATAAACATCTTCATACCATGCAGGAAGTATATTGGTAATAGCTGCTAGGGTCCCAATCTCATTTGCAAATAGGTTACTACTGCTCTTCCTAGACAAAGCATCAGCCACAATGTTCTCTCGACCCTTCCTGTATAATATCTTAAACCTTAATCCCAGCAATTTCGTCAGCCCTTTCTTCTGAATTGGAGTATGAATTTTCTGATCCAACAAATATTTCAGGCTTTTGTGATCAGTTTGGATGATGAATTGTTCCTATTCTAGGTAATGCCTCCACTTCTCTACTGCCATAAGAATAGCCAGGTATTCTTTTTCATAGATCGATAATCCCAAGTGCTTCGTACTTAAGGATTTGCTGGAATAGGCTACTGGTTTCCCCTTTTGGCTTAGCACAGCTCCTAGGCCATAGTCACATTCATCTGTCTCCAATATAAATGGCTTGGAGAAGTTGGGTAATGTGAGGATTAGAGCCTCACAGAGGGCTTGTTTCAAAATTGTGAATGCCTGCTGAGCTGGTATACTCCAACCATAACTGTTTTTCTTCAGCAGGTCAGTAAGGGGTTTGCTGATGATTCCAAAATATCGGATGAATTTTCTATAATAACCAGCCAGTCCAAGAAACTCTCTTAATTCCTTCAAGGACTGTGGAGTGGGCCAATTGGCTACAACCTCAATCTTCTTCTTGTCTGTGGCTACTCCTTTGATGGAAATCACGTGCCCCAGGTACTCTATCTGTTGTTCCCCAAACGCACACTTGGACTTCTTAGCAAATAACTGGTTAGCATGCAATGTCTCCAAGACTTGTCTGAGGTGAGTCAGGTGCAGCTCAAAGGTTGAGCTGTAAATCAAGATGTCGTCAAAGAAGACTAGTACAAATTTTCGCAAGAATGGTTCCAGAATGCTATTCATCAATGCTTGGAAGGTGGTTGGGGCATTTGTGAGGCCAAAAGACATGACTCTAAACTTGTAATGCCCATGATGCGTCCTGAATGCTGTCTTCTCAATGTCCTCCCTGTGCATTCTGACTTGGTGATATCCTGATCGCAGGTCTAGCTTGGAGAAGAACCTGGATCTATGCAGCTC
Source organism: Populus tomentosa (assembly GCA_018804465.1). NCBI lineage: Eukaryota > Viridiplantae > Streptophyta > Magnoliopsida > Malpighiales > Salicaceae > Populus > Populus tomentosa. Next base: position 107,565 of record JAAWWB010000099.1, read on the forward strand.
ATCAAGGAGATCATCTATAAGAGGAATAGGGAATTTGTTCTTAATGGTCTGCTCATTAAGCTGTCGATAGTCTATGCAGAATCGCCATGTGTGATCTTTCTTTTTGACAAGCAAAACTGGAGATGCAAATGAACTAACACTATGCTGTATCACTCCATTGGCCAGCATTTCTGTGACTAACTTCTCTATTTCCCCCTTCTGGATGAATGAACTCTTGTATGGTCGAATGTTGACCGCCTGAGAACCTGTTTTCAATAGAATTTTATGATCAAACCTCCTTGCTGGTGGCAAAGTTCGTGGCTCTTCAAAAACCCCTGCAAATTCCTTTAATAAGGATTCAATCTCTTCGGCAGTTTTTGTTGGCTTTTCTTCTCCTTCTCCCTCTATAGCAAAAAATTATCCAATCACACCTAGAATCACATCTTTGAAACTGTTCTGCTCCTTAAGTGTTGTTATCATGTGTAAGTCAGAATCGTGCACTATTCCCTTTAACTCGACCATTCTGTCATTCTTTTTGAATGACAACCGCAGCTTGATGAAGTCGAAGAGCACTGGAGAAAACTGCTCCAGCCAATCCATACCAAGCACTATATCATGCCTACCTAATTTCAGCACCCTCAGGTTGGCTTTGAACTCGTAGCCTTGCATGAACCAAGTAAATCCAGGGCTTTGTATCTCGCATAACATTACGTTTCCATTAGCCACCGTGACTACTAGCAACGTGGTTTTGCTTTTGGCCACATTTAACTCTGTGATCGCGCCTTCATCGATGAAGCTGTGGGTACTCCCACTATCTATCAAAATTATAAGGTCCCTGCCTTGACAGTTTCCTTTGATTCTAATAGTATTGTAGGTATCATTTTCTGCCAAAGCATTTAATGATAATCCAAATTCATCTATCGGCCTTTTTTCTTGGTGTTCATCTTGCATTGTGTCTTCTAGTTCCTTCATTTCCTCCCCCTCTTCTCCTCTACTCCTTCAATCATATGTAAACCTTTAGTATTGCATCTGTGACCCGGAGTGTACCTGTCTCCACACTTGAAACACTGTCCTAGTCTTTTTCTCTACTCAAATAGGCTATCTGAGTGAGGTTTTGTTCCTTCCATCCGATTTGGATTAAAGGTAGTGGTTGGAGCTTTGCTACCCATCCTTCCGTGGTTGAATATAGCACCACTACGCTGCATTGGTCTGGACATCCTAGATAGTGCATTGTTAGACTCTTCTTGCCACCTAGCTTGTTTGAATGCCATTAACACATTTGAAGGTTTCAAGATTTTCAGCATTGGTTTGATATCTTCCTTCAGTCCACTAATGAAGCTAGAGACGTAATAGGATTCTGCCAGGGATGGATTCAGAGCACTCATCAGTGATCTTAACTCCTCAAATCGCTCTATGTAATCATCCACACTCTTATCTTGGTTCAGCTTGTTGAATTCTTCCACACTATCCTCTCTACTGCCAAACCTCCTGCACAGAATCTGTGCAAATTCTTCCCAGCCCATCCAAGATTTATTCTCCCTTACTAATCCTTCAAACCAAACGTCTGCCTTGCCTTCTAAGTAATAGGAGACCACTTCTACCCACTGATGTGTAGGAATTGTGTTCAATTTGAAATACTTCCTGCATTTTCGCAACCATCCTCGAGGATTCTCTCCTCTGAATGTTGGCATTTCAATCCTTGGCAATGGTATGTTGTATCCTATCTTATGAAGTTCTTGCCCCATCATTTGTTCACCTCTGAACTGATTCCTGTGTCCTGGAGGGATTCTCTCGGCTGAAACTGGCATTCTTGTTTCCTTCTCCATGCTTGGGGTCGTCAAAATGCCTCTAGAACTAGTTCCAATGTCCTTTCTCGCCGATTGACCAGCAATGAATTACTGGAACTATGTGGACATTGTTTCCATCTGTAGGGTCAATTGATCAATCTTGGTGCCTTGTTCCGTCCAACGTTCCTTACTTTCAGCCATAGATTCCTGCCATTCTAGGTGATGGCTATGCAGCTAAGATTCTAACTTTTTACAGTTCTCATTCACCGTCTTGAATTTGTTGCTTTCTGCCATGCTCTGATACCAATTGTTAAGCTTGGCTTAACAAGATTGAAGAAATAGAAGAAAACAGAGAAGGAGAGGAAGAGATTTCAGAAATAAGGAATTCTTATTATTCTTTTCGTGCCTTCTAAGTCAACTGCCTTCCCCTTTTATACCCTCATATTATGCATGACATGCTTACTAATAGCTAACTACTAACTGAATCTAACTAACTCCACGTGCCAATTATTCTGTAAGCAGTAACAGAATAATTGTAACCGTTATTATTCCAGTTGTAACACAATGATACCCTCCGAATTTATCGAAATTCCACCCCCTGCCGCCTCCACCAAAATCGCCCCAGCTGCCTCCACCGCCAAAAAAACCATACTCCTCTTCCCAATCGCCGGCATCTCCATAAGTTTTTGATCTACTCCTAGTCCGTCGTCGTTTCCGGAGGATGGTGCGACGGGAGGTCTTGGATTTGACAGGCGGCGAAGCCAAGGCATCGACGATGACGGCGCAGATTTGGGAGGATTGATCTGCGAGGTTGATGCAGTTTTGGCAATGGAGGAGCAGCGAGTTTCCAGAACATAGGGTTTGTTGTATAGCTATGGTAGTTATATCGGCGATTAGCGAGATGTCCATCGTGAATTTATTTATTTTTCCCAATTAGTTAGGGTTAGGAAATTTGATTTTCCAGGAAAATAAATGGGAAGGAACGTTGAAATTGAAATGGACAAAGAATTAACGCGTGGCGTGGCGTGTTGGCTGTTCTTTTTGGACTCACAACGTAAGAAATATTGAAACGGAAAAAAATTTAAAAAGATTAATTTTATATAAAAAAGTTTAAAGTTTCTAAGAAATATCATTTCAAATACATTCACAAACGGCTTTGAAGACGATTGTGAATACATCATCATTTATGTTCAAATAATTTTATATAAATCTTATGTTTTCAGTTTACAAACGGGGATTCAACTATAAATGGAGGATTTGAATTAAAATCATTGTTATTAACCCGGCTAATTTAGCATGTCATCTTCAAATCATCTTGTTAATTTATTAATCTAACACCTTATTATCAAGATTTATTTTAGATTATTTTGGATATTGATCTAGTAGTTAAACTCAAGGAAGATTTAAGAGTCAACAATATAAAAAATTAAATTTTTTATTAAAAAATATATTATTTTAAAATTGACCGGATAACTTATAAGTTTACCTAACCATCCAACAATTAAAATACTAACTTAGGTCAAGTTTTAAAGTGGATTTTATAACTATTATAAAAACATAATTATTAGTAGGTTGTTTTTGGTGTTAGCTTAATTGGACTTCTCTAATATTAATAACTCTATTTTATTTAAACCAAGTCTAATATATATTACACTAAGATATACACACACACACTAAAACTAAAATTGATGGGAGATTCAGTATGGCTATAGACTCACTTCATTATTCACTAGAATAGTGCTGACATTTATGGCTTTACAAAAACAAATATTTGTTTTTTTTTAGAAATAGTTTGGTATTTTCACACGAGTCATTCATTATTGTTGATTTGTATAAGGATATTTTTTTTCTATACATTATTTTATGAACAATAAAATAATGAAAACACCTCCAAGAGTTAAAAAAAAAAAATCATTTGTATTGTGTAGGGGTATATTGGTATTTTCAGTTTTTTATTAATAGTTGAATTATATAAATTTACATTTGGATCCAAAGAATTTAATTCATATGGACCAAGGGAGATAGGATCTTTTGGCTCTGGTTTTTTTGTTAATGGTTGGTTGGCATGAGGGTAATGTAGTAATTTGACATTAAAATAATATTTTTAATTAGAAAACATTGGTGGCGCGTTAACATCACGCGCCAACAATGCGCCAACATGTGGGAAACATCGTGTCTTTATAGCGGCGGCGTCTTCTCTTTCATCCTAGGTGGTGCCTATAGTCCAAATATTCTCGAGTTATAATTGGTGATCCTTTCTTCTTTTTTTCTTCATTTGTCTCTCCTACCCTAATAAATACATTATGGTCCTTAGTGTTATTAGTATTTCAGATTCAATCCTTTTAGTTTTGATTGCTATATTTTTATCATTTTTCCTTTTGTTAGAGTTTTATGTGTTTTCAATTTAACCCTTGGTTTTTAATTTGTTTATATAATGATTGTCATAACCTATTTTTTGGTTCTTCCCCTGAAATTTATCTTTTTTCTTTCAAAATAAAAATATAAAACAAAAGCAATAATAACAAGAAGACTAGCAACTTAGCAAAAGTAGGTTGAAGAAGGTTTCAGATATATAGAAGAATCAAGCTGAAATTTTGGATGGAATTATAAGACTAATCATACCCCATTATACCTAAGACTAAAGAGACAATGTAGATACAATGTCAAATTAAATGATTAGAGACTTAATTAGTGAAAAATTAAGTTTGGGAGCCCAATTTGAGCTTAATTAAGAAAATTAGAATTTTAGAAGACCAGACTTAATTTTTACGAAGTCAATTAATTGAAATGAAGGACATAATTGCAAGAAAAACAAAGTTTATGGTCAATTAAGAGTTAAATTGAAGAGATTCATAACTAAGAACTTTTTTTTAAAAGGCATTAAACTTCGGAGACTCAATTAGTTTGAAAACATAGGTGAAATTAAAGTAAATTGAAAGTTTAATGGTTAATTGAGGGTCAATTTGTATAAATTCAAAACCAGGGATCAAAATAAAAAAGGCTAAAATTCAGGGTTGATATTGGAGTTTGGCAAGGATAAAATTGCATAAAATTAAAAATTCAACGTCAATTATGGATGCAATTAAAATAAATCAAAAGCCGAATGACTAAATTAAATTTAGTCAAATCCTTAATTAAACCCTAAGAAAATCATAACAGTGTCATTTCACTTAAATGAAATGGTGTATTTTGACCAAAACAATACCATTTTGACCAGCACAAGGAAAAAAAAAATGTCATATGACTTGTCATCTGACTATTGTTCATCATCTTCAACATTTTGTACCTGAAAGGCTGCTCGAATGGCTATTTTTTCATAGCATTCAATGTTTCGTCTCTCCACAAAATCGAACTAACCATACACTACTATGATAGCCTAACATTGTACCACACCTCAGCATAATTCTTGTTGATTGCCCCTATAGCTGTTGCGGTGTTGCCCTAAAGAGACTAACCAGATTAGCCTTTAGCAACATATGATGATGACTTTGAGCCAACGATTGAGATCCTTCTCGATTGAATCAAGGGCCAAGATTGGTTCCCAATAAAGACAAGATGTCCCTCTTCCCTTTTATAAATAAAAGTGGATTTCAAGCATTAAGGAGAAAGAGAGAATGGTGCAAGGTGAGCAAAAAACCATTTTTTTTAGCCTTTTCAACATTTTTTTTTCTCTCCATCGTCGTTGCAACCATCTCCTCTATCGTGAATCCCAACAACTTCAGCCTCAACGTCGTGACCACTAACAGCCCAACATCGTTACAACTTCTTCTTCTCACTGGTAATAGGAATAATCTTAGCTACACCAACCTCTTCAAACCAACCCTTCCAATTGCTAGCTTCACCACTAACAACCCTACTGTGCGCCGTCAGCAGGCCCACCAGCCAGCAGCACCTCATCTAGCCTATGTAAGCTTCTTCATCCCTTCCTTCTCGTGGTTTTCTCTTCCTATATATCTTGCAAAAGAAAACTAAGACGGGTTGGACTCGTCTCATCCAAACCCAACCCAGATGGCTGGGCGGGGTCCAATCCAAATAAAAAAATAATTAAATAATTAAATTTTTCAAAAATCATTTTAAAATTATTTGTGGGTCCACCGCATATTTGTTTCTTATAATTTTGTCTCATATCGAGATATAGACTTACACTATAGGATACGGACTCGGAATAAAAAATATTTGATTTTTTCCCCAAAACAAAAAATACTAAAAAAATCCAAAAACTCAAAGATAAAATTTATTTTCAAAAAACAAAAAAAAATATTTTATTTTCATGCATACGGCCAAATCTTAAAGGTTTTCATGCATATTTCCTATATCTAAGAAATATAGTGATCATGCTTATATTAGGAAAGTGTCTTATATTGTTATTCAAAATGTTAAGAATTAACTATATCTAAGAAATAAATGTGATGTTGAATATGGACCTTAGAATAGTTAGAATTTAATCTAATAAAGAAGAGACTTCCTCACGAATGGAGATATGCCTTGAATCTTAGACGAGACTAACAGATAGAAACATGAACTAGAAAAACAATCAACAAGTAATGTAACTTACCTTAGGTAAGATGTATTGGAGGTGATGTGTCTTCCCCTTACATAGATTCTCGCAAACCATTAGGTTTTCTAGTGACCATAATACTAGGTGGCGACTCCTAAACCCTATAATCACAACTTTATGATTAAACCCTAAAGCCCCCTTTAATTTTCAAGAGGTAGCTCTACCACATGATGTCATGCACGTCACGACAGGATGGTGGCTTCACTAAGGAAGCCTTGTTTCGTTGGACTGAGTTTTGCTTGTTTGATTGTTTTTCTATTTATTTTGGTCTATTTAATTTTATTTTAGCATATTTTTCTTTCAATGTTTTACCATGTATTTATTTATATACATGGCTTATGCATAAGAATATCGGGTGTGGAATAATGCCTTAACGCATCTTGATTTTCAAATAAACTCAATTTTAGATTAGACGGGGAGCAACGACCTACTTTATAAGCTATACCTTTACTTGGTAATGGTGGTCATATTATGCCCCAATCATTCCTTGCCATCTAATAAGGATCCCGATTCATATTTTAGCAGTCAAGGCTTTAATGCATTTCTGAAATCCAGGTTATAGATGTTTCACTTTTGAAGACGTTGACATGACCCCTACCATTGAAGAGTAGGTCCAGATTTTAAATTTCCCAAATAAACCTCACAAATTATATTTCAGACAAAGAATCGAGAACACAATTGTTGAAGTCATAAAAATTCCAAGAATATTTAGAATACAAATGATAATATTTTTTCTATTAAAAATTTCAATTCTTATAAAAATAATAAAATTATAAAAGAAATAATAATATATTTGATATGACTACTTTGAATTATGTATAAAATATATATTTAGAACACAAATAATAATATGTTTTATTTGAATACTTTGTATTATAAGAAAAATAATAATATTTATAACTCAAATTATAATATTTTTTATATTAATACCTAGAATTGTTGACTATATTTTAATAATACTGCGTCGCGGGCTCACTTTTTATTTTTATAAAAAAATATCATAAAAATTTATAATATAAATAATAATATGTTTTCAATACTAATAATAATATTTTCTTTCAAATTTAATAATAATAATAATAATAATAATAATAATATTTCTAAAAGAAACAATAATATTTCAAATCCTAGAACCTAAAAACTTTGGGCCCAACACCATGACCTAAGCTCCAAGTGTCCCCAAGTGGGGCACAGACATGACTCACTCCCAACGCATCCTAGCGTCACATGTGCATTGAGGGTGCCTAGCTCCCAAGCAGACATCTCAAGTGCCACGTGTGTACATGGATGTGCCCAACTTCTAGGCAGGAGCCCAAACACCACGTGGGCGCAGGAGTGTACCCAGTACTAAAGCAGGAGCTCAAATGCTGCATATCCGTTGTGAGTGCCTAACCCCAGGCATGAGCCCAAGCACCATGTGAGCGCAACCCCAAGGGACACGCCACCAGCCTGACACTTGGGACCTACTGGTTGCAGCCTCACATATGCCCTCACCAAACAGTGCAGTTCATAGTGAAAGCACTCACAGTTTATAGTACCCAGATTATAGTACAAAATAATATAATTCATAATGAATTCACTTACAATAAATAGTTTTCCATGCTATAATGAAACAATTTAATACTTTCATTTACCTAATATATTATAACATTAGCCAAAAGAGCAAATTGAGTTATCTTTAATACAAAACCAATACATACACTTATTTAGTTTTATTATTTATTTAGTTTCCAAACATATGTCGGAAATCAAATTGTTAAGCCATATTTTTTTACATAAAATTATAAAACGTGTTCTAAATATAGTGTTTCTAAATTAATAACCGAATCAAATTAATCTTAGTAGTTTCAATAATTGAGTGTTTTTTTTTTTAAAAAAATCATTAATAAAATAGTAAAACATCATTAATTTAAAAAAATTAGTATATACAATAGTTTTTCTTTTCATTTCAAGTTGCTTTTAAAACTTTAACTAACCTAATAAGTCCATCCATGAATTAATAATTCAAAGTCTAGATTGAATTGAATTTTAATAAAAATAAAAATAAAATTGATTGAAATGATTCTATTAAAAATTTAAATTGACTCATAACTTAATTTATTTAGATTTTTTTGTTATTTTTTTTATAAAATTAAAAAAAGTTTGACTTGAATATTGACTGGTGGCATTTCTGGAATCGAGTCTAAAAAATATAATTATAGCACATGCACCATTTATTAAGAATTTTTTAATTTTTAAGCTATGGGCATTGACCGAACACGGGGTAGAGAAATAAATTATATAGTACACAAGAAGATCAGTCCATTCTTTATTCGGTTCGGAGAATCCGTTAACGCACATTTTTTTTATTTTTTAAAAGGCGACCTTTCCAATACTTTCCAAGTGACCACGTTGGCTGGTTGTCGACGGCGCTCACTTATTTAAACCCCAAACCAACTCTCCCTCGACTTCCCTTCCCTCTTTCCTTTTATCTCCACCAGAAAATTCAGATCTCAAAAGCTAAATTATTAATTTAAATCATAATCAACATCAATGGCATCGTCAGCGGAATTAATGGGAGGGGGGAGTGTTGGCGGCGGCGGTCCCCGTTACGTACAAATGCAATCAGAGCCATCAACGCCGTTACAACAACCATCATCCTCAATCATATCTTCCTTCTTCTCTTTTCGTCAAGGTTCGACACCGGAATCCGGCCGGATTTTCGATGAATTACCACAAGCTACTATTGTATCCGTCTCTCGACCCGACCCCAGCGATATTAGTCCTGTTCAATTATCTTATACTATCGAAGTTCAATATAAGCAGGTACCGATACGAGATCAATTAACCGAATTTGAACTAGATTTTGTTTTTAGGTTTCTAAATTTAGTGTGCGAATTTTATTCTTTAGGTTTTGAATTTTGACTATTCAATTTGAATTTGAATTTGAATATTCTTTAGGCCCGTGTTTGGATGCTCTAAATATTTTCATAAAAAAAAGCTAGTAAAAAGTAAACTTTTGAAGCTACACATTAGGTATTGAAACAATATTGAATCCTCTAATTTGTACAGAATCTTTTGACTAGAATTTCTTTTCTTGAAGAAACAGTATTGCACCTTTTTTTTTTTTTGGAATTAGTAGGGGCAAATAAATTTGAAATTTTTAACGTGCAATTTTATTTTGGTGAATGTAGTTCAAGTGGAGATTATTGAAGAAAGCGCCACAAGTGTTCTATTTACATTTTGCATTGAAGAAACGGGTGTTTTTCGAGGAAATTCTTGAGAAGCAAGAGCAGGTGTGTCTGTGTGTGTGGTGGATGGCATTGGTTGTGTTTGTTACTTTGTAAATAAATTCTTTGAGGTTGTTATGTTGGTAATTTGATTTTTTCTGGGAAGGTGTGTGGTTTTGATGTGCTTTTTATTGGAAAATTATATTAAAGGTTAAAGAATGGCTTCAAAATCTAGGAATAGGAGATCATACTCCGATGGCTAATGATGATGATGATGCCGACGATGAGACCATTCCATTGCATCATGATGAGAGTGCCAAAAACAGGTCACAGCTTACACATTTGTGCAATTGTTAAACATGAATTATGTCCTTGTCTTCAGTAATTCTCATAGTTCTTACAGGTGTTTTTTCTGTTCAGAGATGTTCCATCAAGTGCTGCTTTACCAGTTATCCGTCCAGCGTTGGGAAGACAGAATTCAATGTCGGACCGTGCAAAGGTTACAATGCAACAATATTTAAACCACTTTTTAGGGAACATGGATATTGTGAACTCCCGAGAGGTATTCTTCTTCTTCTTCTTCTTCTTCAAGTTTCTGGTGCTTGTTGAATTTTGTTGCTATTGTTATTTTGGAATATGTATTCCTCATTTGTTTGTGGTAAGTGAAAACTCTTATTTCAAGATAACAAAATGCATGTCATAGATTAACTTTTATATGGTGGCGACTTCAGAAAAATGTAAATTTTAGATAGATAGATCTGATAGCTCTACTAGCTTTTTCTATGAATTCCAATGTGAGGGCCAGCTCAACCTATTTGTTTTAGGTCCTAGATGCCCTCTTTTTTTTCCTTGCCCTCCTATATATAAGATGTGAATATTTTCTTAAGAAAAATCAAATGCAACTTTCTTTTTTCTTCTTCCATGTTGCTTTAGGAATTTTTTAATTTAATATTTCAGAATCTGACAATGATCAAGTTCCACAGTGTCTTTTGAATTTGTTATGTGATGTTCAAGCCAAAAGCAATGCACCAGGCATCTCATGGAAGCATCAATTTCTCTTCCGTGCTCAATTGCATGTCCTAATCGGTGCTTGATGTCTTCTGCTCTTGTGTATCTATGATGGAGTTTGACTACTTTATGGGTCTTTGAACTCATCATAAGCATGCCAGCAGTTCATTTCAACATGAGGCATCACTTGAACTGCCAGGCTGCCATTCATCTGTGCAACCTTTAGAAACATCATTTCCTTGAATGCTTGAATCAATTGATATCTATTTAAGTCAGGAACTTTCTCTGTTTGCGTGGTGTGATGATGAACTGTATGAACCTATCATTGGGAATTTGAACAACACATGCTTCCTAGTTCAATCCATAATCCCAAAGTCTTGGTTTTTGAAACCTGATGATTTGAAATTAAAAATATTTTCTTGCTTTTAATTTTTACCGCTTCTTGGTTGCTAATTGGCATGCATTTCACCATGCTGTTGTAGGTTTGCAAGTTTTTGGAGGTCTCTAAGTTGTCATTTTCACCAGAATATGGCCCTAAGCTGAAAGAAGAATATGTTATGGTGAAGCATCTACCACGAATAGTGAAGGATGATGATTCCAAGAAATGTTGTGCTTGCAGTTGGTTTAGTTGCTGTAATGACAACTGGCAGAAGGTAATGCAATCTTGCCCAAAACTAGGTCTGCACCTGGTTTTGATTTGAAGTTACATTTGTCATTTTTGTGTGTGCACAATTGTGCAAAAAATGAAGGGTTTCTGTGTAGTGTTCTTCATCATTACTTTTAGTTTTATTGATAGTGTTGAATGATATTATGTGTATTTAACACTGAATCTTCTTCCGAGAACGCATATACAAGACCCTACCACTACAAACAAATGTTTTCACAAACATGTGCATTTGTGCAGGTACCTCCTCATTTTCTCCTTTATTGATTTAGATGGTTTGGAAATACTTCTGGTCTATATTCCAAAGAGAAATTTTCTTGAAAAGAAAGTCTGGTATAAAAGCAGAGTTTCTTTATGCACTGGCTTGTATTGTGGAGCTCAAATGTAAAAGGGGCACCACATATGCGGCCTAAGGTATATGCAGAAGCAACTGTACAAAATATCATCATCATGTCCATACAGTTTGCTGGACAAGACTTGATGAAATGCCTGGTCCTTGCATATAATTCTGCCAAGTTATCAGAAAGTCCTTGACATGATAACCTCAATTCATTTTGCAAGAATAGAGAATTATGCTGTAGCATTGCATCTCACAATTTTTACCCTTTATGAATCTTATTCCTTAAGATCCAGCATTTGCAATTTCCTTACAAAATCACAACTAGTTTATTGGATATTGCTGCAATCATTCAAACTTGATAATTGGATCAAAATTTTAGATAGAACAAATGTTGTTTATCATTCTAAAGCTAAGAGGGAATTTGTGAGCAGTGGCAAGGGAAAAGATAAGCTCAACAATAATTTCCCCTGGAGATGCATGACAACTTTTGGGGTCTAATTGGGGGCCTCTTGATGGTGCACCAACAATAGAATGCTGTAATTTTATCCATAACATTACGAGTCACACAGCATTGTCCATGTTTTCTGATTTTCTGCAGGTGTGGGCTGTTTTGAAACCAGGATTCTTGGCGCTGCTGGCTGATCCTTTTGATACCAAGCTTTTGGATATAATTGTTTTTGATGTATTACCTGCTTCAGATGGAAGTGGTGAAGGCCGAGTGTCATTAGCAGCAGAAATAAAAGAGCGGAATCCTTTACGACATGGTTTTAAGGTCAGCGGCATGTAGATTCTTTCTTCTTTGGTGGTTTCTCTATCGTGCTTTTGTAACATGTAATCTTAAAATTTTGATGACATTATTTTGTACATGATTTGCCCCTATGCTTGGCTGATGATGGCATATCCTGGCTCTGACGATAGCTGCTTCACTTGTTTAAGGATCAGTTACACACACAAGCACATTGTAAGATGAAAAGTTATTGGAGTACAATACTGGTTTAATGGTAAGGCAGCCTAGATGATAGCCATTACATTTTCAAAAATGAATGATCCTTCCCTGTATGTCAAAGTCTGGCTGATTACATGGGTGGTATTTTTAGGAAATGTCTAGTAAACAACTTAGCAAAGAAATATAGGTCAATTCATGCTAGATGCCTAGATACAACAGTTTCTTAGGTGCCATATGTTCAATTTATTAATAGTGAAATCCCAGCTATCATAATTCAGGCTAAATTGCTAAGCTCACTTTTATCAGTGACTTCCAGTTCTGTCAGTACCAATTAATTTTTTTTCCTTGCACTTTCTGAAGCCTTATGTAACTTTTGAAGTAAAACTCACTGTTTCTTTTTCCAGTTATAGAAAGACTTCAGAACAAATGAAAAATTCATTTCGAATCTGGTTATTACATTAGATATTCTAGTTTGTTTTTCCTTCTAAAAGTTCTTTAAACTTTTTCAAAAGTAGTTTTTTGTGCTTACACAAATCCTCACTAATAAATAATAAGAAACAAAGGGGAAGGGCTATTGGTGTATCATATTGTCTAACTGCATGACATTTTCTTAGATTTTGCTGATTTAATTACAAAACTGATCTCCATTTTCTTTTTTGCTGACTGGTTTTCATTTAGATATCTGAGCTCACCTTAAGAATACTATGTCTTCCTATGATACAGGATCCTTAAACAACCAAATGACCTCCAAATCAAATATGAGATTACATAAGAGAATACCACCCACCTAAACAGCTGAACAAAAGACTTTAAGAACAAGAAGCTCACAGTAAAGCCAGGACCTCAACCACTAAAATCTAAACCACCATGAAACAATGAGCATTCTGATTGGACCATGATCGAGTGTTTGGAGAGCATTAAAGAAGTCAACCAGCTTCTTCCAAGCAATTAGTCCATCCACTTAAATTAAAATTACTACAATCCAAAAACACAGCAAAACAAAACTCGAACATAGTTGAATCAAAATGAGGAAAAACTTCCAGCTACTATCTTCAAGACAATACCAAGTTAGAGGCCCTTACTATATCACCTAATATCATGGAAACTGAAACTTCCTTTCATACCTACTTCTTGGTCTCCATTTTTGTTAGTTCTCGTTTCGAAGAGATTGATAGAACAGAAAAATCCTTGCATGGGAAGGAGACACAGCTGCAATAGTAAGTTTAACCTGGATGGTAGAAAATCAGGGTTAATAATTCTTGTTTTGTGTAAAGTGCAAATGCATCCAAACAAATTGAAGTGCAGTTTTATTCAAAAAAGAAAGAAACAAAGAAATTGATCGGAAACTTTGTTGTTTTTCATGAAAAAAATTCCAGTGGGCTGTACTAGTAGACAAAATACTGTGCCATTAGTGCCTCTGGAAGCAAAGTAGCCATGTCTGAGGAAATTGTTTAAATTTGTGATGGATATTCCTCTTCATTACAGTTAAATTTATTAATGATTTTTAGAGATGAGGAAATTGTATCAGATAATTTCACTAGCTAACAGATGATTGGAAACTTTAAAGGTTGCATGTGGAAACAGAAGCATAGACTTGAGATCTAAAAATGGTGCTAGAGTTAAAGATTGGGTTGCTGCAATTAATGATGCTGGACTTAGGCCTCCTGAGGGTTGGTGTCATCCTCATCGTTTTGCCTCTTTTGCTCCTCCTAGAGGTTTGTCTGAAGATGGTAGTCAGGCCCAGTGGTTTGTAGATGGTAGGGCAGCTTTTGAAGCCATTGCTTTATCAATTGAGGATGCTAAATCTGAGGTCAGCTCCAGTACTTAGAATCAGCACTACTCATTAGTATTTATTCTGCCATATAATTTATACTTGGAAATTCTGTGCAGATATTTATTTGTGGCTGGTGGCTGTGCCCAGAGCTTTATCTACGACGTCCTTTTTGTGCTCACACCTCCTCTAGACTTGATTCTTTGCTGGAAGCCAAAGCTAAACAAGGGGTTCAGGTGCAAACTGCTTGTTTATTGTTCTTCTTTCTGCTTTGACGCTTTGGTACTTGTGATGGTTGATTTGATATTTGGTTTTATTTATAATATGCACAAAACTTTTGGAGCATTTTTCTTTTATTTTTTTAAAGCATAACCAAAGGTATTAAAAAATGTAGGACAGGCCGTGAATCTTTTCTATGGGCGCAGATGTTCTCTGGATTTATGGAAATAGGGGCATGAACTTTGGGAGAATAAAAAGACAGCTTCTGTGAGAACTGTATTCCACTACATTTCTTTTCCACATGCACATGTGCTTCCTGGTTAAATGGTACAATTACATATAAACTTTGGGGTACTGATAAAGTTTTAAAAATTATGGAAAACCCTCAACAAGTAAAATAGAATTTTATCAAGATTCCCTTGCAAGAATTCTTCTGACTTGCTTTGGTTTTATATGGATGACCACTGATGTAATCTTAATTTTTCACTGCAGATATATATTCTTCTCTATAAAGAGGTGGCTCTTGCTCTGAAAATCAATAGTGTCTATAGCAAGACAAAGCTTCTTAGTATCCATGAGAATGTGAGAGTGCTGCGCTATCCTGACCACTTTTCTACAGGTGTTTACCTTTGGTATGCATTATTGGACAGGCTTAAAGAGTGTCAGTGAGAACCAAATTTGAGTTATCTTCATGACAATGAGCTTTTCAGTTTCTGATATATATTTTGATTATGTTTAGGTCCCACCATGAAAAGCTTGTCATTGTTGATCACCAGATTTGTTTTCTTGGAGGACTGGACTTGTGCTTTGGTCGTTATGACACTTGTGAACACAGAGTGGGTGACTACCCTCCTCAAGTATGGCCAGGAAAGGATTATTATAATCCAAGGTAATTCGTTTTTCCTCTACTCAAGGAGTGTTTGTTTTTGTGGTTGGACTTGCTTTTCAAAGTGTTCTTCAAATTATTTTTTGTCTGAAAAAGTATTAAATCAATGTTTTTTGATTGTTTTAATATGCTGATGTCAAAAATAAAATAAAATAATCCAAAAACATCATTTTGATGCATTTTCAATTGAAAAGCATCTTGTACCGCATTGCCAAATACACACTCAAATGCCTTTTCTTAGAATGTTCAATGAACATCTGTTGAGAGATGATGAAACATAAGAATGATTCTTTACTTTGGTTATCTTTTGATTCCATGTTATATCTGTTGTCACTGGTTTCTGCTGTTTGAGTGTTTGTTTTTGTGGTTGGACTTGCTTTTCAAAGTGTTCTTCAAATTACTTTTTGTCTGAAAAAGTATTAAATCAATGCTTTTTGATTGTTTTAATATGCTGATGTCAAAAATAAAATAAAATAATCCAAAAACATCATTTTGATGCATTTTCAATTGAAAAGCTCCTTGTACCGCATTGCCAAATACAAACTCAAATGCCTTTTCTTAGAATGTTCAATGAACATCTGTTGAGAGATGATGAAACATAAGAATGATTCTTTACTTTGGTTATCTTCTGATTCCATGTTATATCTGTTGTCACTGGTTTCAGCTGTTTAATTAATGTACTATATGCTTAATTGCAGTTACAAGATTGTTCAAATTAATAAACACAAATAGATGCTCAATAAAAGACAATCAATTGAAGTGTTTATGTTATTGTACTTGAAGTAAATCTTACAACAGTCATAAAAAGACTTCTGTTCAATGAGTCATCTGAAAATTATGACTGATTAGTGTGGTGTGCAATCAGCATATTAATTTACTGGATTAGAAGCAGGGTTTGCATTTGCTGGATTTATGAAATGAATTTTCTCTTCATTTTCCAGGGAATCTGAACCAAATTCATGGGAAGATATGATGAAAGATGAACTGGATCGTGGCAAATATCCTCGCATGCCTTGGCATGATGTCCATTGTGCTCTTTGGGGACCACCTTGCCGTGATGTAGCTAGGCACTTTGTACAGCGTTGGAACTATGCCAAGGTCAAAGTTTAGCACCAATTAGTATGGTTGTGCTGCTGGTTGGGGAAAGCTTTTAATTTTAACATGAATATAGTTTTTTCCTTTTTCAGAGAAATAAAGCTCCATATGAGGAAGCTATTCCACTACTTATGCCTCAGCAGCACATGGTTATTCCACACTATATGGGGCAAAACAGAGAGATGGAAGTTGAAAGAAAGGGTATCAAAGATGATGTAAAAGGAATCAAACGGCAAGATTCATTTTCATCTAGATCATCTTTACAAGACATCCCTCTTCTTTTGCTTCAGGAAGCTGAAGGGCCTGATGATTCTGGTGTAGGTCCAAAATTAAACGGGCTGGACTCTACCCCTGGCAGAAGCCTTCCACATGCTTTTTGGAAATCCAAAATTGAATTGGTTGTTCCAGATATGCCAATGACAAGCTTTGTAGATAACAATGGCTCGGATCTTCATGTGAAAATGTCACCAGATTTATCGGCGGCGCAGCCTGGCACCAAAGCTTCAGACTTGGAGTGGTGGGAAACACAAGAAAGGGTTGATCAAGTTGGTTCTGCAGATGAAAGTGGCCAAGTTGGTCCCCGTGTTTCTTGTCATTGTCAGGTGGGTTACAACTCATGATGTTTTATGCAATTCTTATTTAACATGACCAAGAAAGCATAAGAGACCTACCTTGAGTCATCTGATAATCTCAGTCCTCAATGCCATCATGGGATCTTATTTAACATAGTTTCCCCCAAATTTCTTACTGTTCATGATATGTGTAGATTAAGTATTGCACGCCTTATGTCTAGCCATAGAAGCATCTAATTCTTATTTTAATCTACTGGATGTAAATAAAATTTAGAGGAACTGAAAGGTCTGTCCATTTATTGAAAAAAAAAAAAAGCGAAGAAATGTGAAATCTAAAACTGGTGCCAGCCTTGAATTTTGCATTTAGAAAGAAAAAAGTGAAGGTCTAATATCTGTTACTATATGCTTTTGAATATCACCCAGGAATTCTATTCGTGCATGACCAATGATGAATGTTGTACAATTGGAAGAGAACAAGTTATTTGGTGTTTTTGTTGCTGGTGATTAATGTGTATAATTGGAAGAGCATATGTGTTTCTGTTTTAATTTCACATTCTACAAGACAATACAATTGTTTTTTTTTTTTTTTCCCATTAACTTTACCATTATTATTTAGCACTTTTTATGTTCATATATAATCTGTAAAACTTAATCCGTATCCTCTGGCATCAATGATTTCTCTCATTTTCCAGGTCATAAGGAGTGTGAGTCAGTGGTCTGCTGGAACAAGCCAAATTGAAGAGAGTATTCACTGTGCTTATTGTTCTCTTATTGAGAAAGCAGAGCACTTTGTCTACATCGAGGTATAAACTATTATGCATTATTTATTGTTTCTTTCAGTGAATGGAACCAGCTGCCTATCGAAGAACTCAAGGACAAGGACATCCAGCTCAATTTGAATAGATTCCTTGGTGGAATGATATTTTGAGCCACTCAATTGAAAAGATTGTGTGCAGTTCATTCTTCTCACAATCATATCAACTACTATTGAGTTTTTCAAGTCATCTCGAACAGCTGCTTGCAAAATTACCACCTCATTATATATAGGTTCAGTCACCGAGAGTGGGATCTTGCATCACTGGCAAGGAAGAGTGGCATGAGTTTGGTTTAAAGTACAAAATAAAAAAGGGGCTGTACTTGATGCTAATGGTGCAGTGACAAAAGATTTCAAGTGCTAAGTATTTATAGAAAAGGTTTTTAGATAGAGCAAAGGGTAGAATGGCAAGGAGAAACTTGTATCTAACACAACATATACGTGTTCAAGCTTTATCTCGTAATATAGAGGGTTGGTATTCGCACAGGGGCAATACCATCAGTAGACTACCCAACTGCACTCGGTACCCTTCACCATCTCCTCAATATCAGGCGAAGGCAATCGATTCCAGTTTCATCTGTTATTCAGAGTCATGAGTTCATTTAGACACTCTGATATTAGATTATGGACTTGCTCATTTACATTTTCTAAGATTGCATCTTGAAAGACATATTTATGAGCCTGTGCCCTGGGTAGGCTAAGGAAAGGAAAAATCAAGACTGTAGAACTGTGGCATAGGATTAATGGGTTTTAGGCCACAGGAAGTGGATTTAGTCAGTTTTAGAGGGGAAGTGTTATACATTGTTGGAAGCTGTGAATTGATTGCTGTTTAGAGAGAAAGAATAATAAACTTTATACAGAAGAATAGCTTTTCATCTAGGAGGAAACAGCGGGGAAATATTAATGGATGTCACTTTCGAATGATTCTAAAGAGTTTTCTTTAATGCTGGCAAAAGCATCAAGAAAGATTTTACCATAAGCTTTTAATAATTTGGTTAACAGATGGTTAAATGAATGAGCAGAGTAAACGAATTAATTTTATTAACTGTAATTATTCTTTATTTTTGCTTTCTTTCTAATCACCATGAAAGTTTCATATTTTAATGTTAAGGCAGCTTTTTAAAGTCTGAAGTTATTCATTTTGCCTGACTTTTGCTTCATTGCTGGGTTTCCCAGAATCAATTTCTTATATCAGGTCTTTCAGGAGATGACATTATACGGAATCGTGTGTTAGAAGCTTTGTATCGGCGTATTATGCGAGCATTTAATGATAAGAAATGTTTCAGGGTTATAATTGTCATACCACTGCTTCCAGGTTTCCAGGTTCTAATTCTTGGCTCATTCCCCGGAATTTGAAATCTGAATGTTCTTTTTCTTTTTCTATTGTTGGCTCAAGTTTTAGTCTCACAGGGTGGTGTAGATGATGGTGGTGCAGCATCTGTCAGAGCCATAATGCATTGGCAATATCGAACTATTTGCAGAGGACAGAATTCAATATTGCATAATCTTTATGATCATCTTGGTCCCAAGACGCATGATTACATTTCTTTCTATGGCCTTAGAGCTTATGGTCGACTTTTTGATGGTGGTCCTGTGGCCACTAGTCAGGTTTTCTCTTTGATGCATAGATATTGTACAGTTCATTAACTTCATCTTTATTTTGCTCCACAGTCATTGACAAAATGCTGTTAGCACCTCACCACCTCAATCTATAATATTTGGTGATTTATTCACTTCATCTATTAATGTACAAGCTTCTTTACATTTGACACAATGCTTATTGATCCTTATTGTACCTACAGGTGTATGTCCATAGTAAAATCATGATAATAGATGACCGTACAACCTTGATTGGATCAGCCAATATCAATGACAGGAGTCTGCTTGGGTCACGAGATTCTGAGGTATCACTTTTTTCCATGTTTTTCTACAAGCTTTACTGTTCTAAGAAATTTTGATTCTCGAAGTTAAACAATGCCCGATACAATTAAGAAATGATCATCTGTCCCAGTTCAAACTTTAAACAGAGTGCCCTTGATAAAGTTTGTCACTGGAAAAGAACAAAGATAAAATTGGATCTATGAGTAAGTGAGCACTGAGTGGAAGAGAATGAGAATTGATATTATAGCATATGGGCAGTAAAACTTTTAACATAAAAAAAACGATGAAGGAATATTATTAAATGTTCTTTTGCTTTCTTTGTGACAATGTTGTGTTTAGATTGGGGGTACTTAGTGAAGACAAGAGTTAAGTGGACTCATTAAATGGGGGGAAGCCGTGGAAAGCTGGAAAATTTTACTCTTAGTCCTTCGCCTTTCATTGTGGTCTGAACACCTTGGTCTTGCATTCCAAAGGCGGGTAGTGTTGTGATTGTAGAAATAAATATGACTGCTCCACAGTGGAAGGAAATCACAGCACGGATAGATTATTGCTAACTGCTTTCCAGCTGACGTCTGTACCATTCCTTGTTTTCTTTAATGCTCAAGATCAATAAAGTAATTGACCCCAGTAATTGATTCAACTTACAAAGACATATGGATGTCAACTGCAAAGGTGAGAACAAAAATGGTTTTATTTTAGCAGACTATTTAATTCAGTACCTTTTCTTTTTCAAAATTTAGATTCAATGCGAAGAATATTTGGGAATTGCTGCCTGTTTGTTCAATTATCTCACGTGTATATATATATAAATACACACACACACACACACACACACATACATATAGTGTCAGATAAGATGTATGTTGTGTGTTTATGCTGAATCTGGAGGTCTTCCCATATGTATTGAGGGCTGAGTTCAGGGGTTCAAAAGCTTGCATTAAAATAGGGTGTGAGTTGCTAGGCATTGTCATATGTAGTTTCCAAGTTCTTAAACAAAACCTAATAGAAGAAAATT
>JAAWWB010001605.1:0-48409 GCA_018804465.1 Populus tomentosa
TATTTCCGGTTGTAATGGGGCTAAGGTTAAGGTGAGGTAAAAGAGAGTAAAAGAGAAGGTTTAAACCAAAGAAAGTAGAGCATTCTAAAAAATGATATTTCAAACAAGATATTCCATCAAAGCACATAAATTTTCTTTCTTTAATCACCAATGCTTAACTTCTTTTGATTTCAAGCTCTTTCAACATAAAATCTTAAGAACATAAAGGAACACTTCTTTCTTTCTTTCTTTCTTTTTTTTTGTTTTGTTTTGTTTTTTTTTTCCACCTTTGGCAACTTGCCCATATTTTCATCAAGCATCACTTCTTGTTTCTTTTCACATAATTTCCAACCATAATTCCATAAGATATCACAACTATATGCTCTACTAATCCTTGGCTAGAGGAAAAGAAAAACATATAAAAAGTTAAGGCTTATACATGGATAAAGCAAAGAAAAGATAAACAAGCTCAAAAGGGGCTCACTAAGGATAATATGCTTTAGGTTGGCTTTTTGGCTCAAATGGTTAAAATTCCTAATGCCTTTATCATCTTCATGTATATATGTAATGCGAATGTAATCTCAACAAGATATGAAGCAAGTTCTAAAGATGCATATCATTGAAAGAATGCACACTCAAAGAATATAATGTTGAAGGCTCAAAAGCTTACATTGGTATAACACTATAAAGTCAACATGACATATTCTCAAAGTCAATCCCTAAACCAATTAAACCTTAAAATTTTCATGCATACTCCTTCATTTGATTTATATCTTCATTTATCTCAATTAATTCTCATATATAATACTGATATTCTCAAAACCCAATGGAAGTTAAAAAGATCAAACACAATTTTTTTAAAATTTTTTTTAAGAATAACAAAGAAAATTAAAATAAGAAAACCAAAATTCTCCCAATACCCCCACACTTAAAACACAACATTGTCCTCAATGTTGAAATAAAAGCAAAGGAACATAAGAGAATGACAAAATAAATTAAAATGTGAAAAAAAAATAAAAGATAAGGAAAAAGAAAGCAAATCTGATTTTTTTTTTTTGTGCTGGGTTGCCTCCCAGTAAGCGCTTTTGTTTTATTTCATTGGCTTGACATGTGGCATGCTCACTCTTCATAGATTGGTTCAGCTAACTCTTCAAAAGTGGTGAGTTCTGCCGTCCAACCTTCATAGAAAGGTTTCAAACGATGCTCATTGACATTGAGTACTTTGTTGGTTTCTAAACTTGTAATTTCAACTGCACCATAAGGAAAAACATTAGAAACAACAAAGGGTCCAATCCAACAGGAGCGCAACTTTTCAGGAAAAACTTTCAAACGCGAATGATAAAGAAGGACTTTTTCTCCAACATTAAACTCTTTTCTTGTAATCATTCGGTCATGGAGACTTTTAGTCTTTTCTTTGTAAATCCTTGCATTCTCATAAGCATCATTTCGAATCTCTTTCAATGTAATTCCAATCTTTTTGGGCACCAAAAGGATAGGCGCCACCCATTCACTATCCGTGATGGGGTAAATGACTCTTGCATCATTGGGAACAATTTGCAAAGCTAGCAAATCCAATGCTGATTCATGTATGTTTTGGGGTACACATATATGCCTCTCCATCTCTTCTATCTTGGTAAAATCATAGTCAAAGCTCAAAGCTACTCTTAATCCATCCTCACTATTAAAATCACAAACTAGCTGCACACACTTATCAACTTGGTCATAACATGTGATAGAATAAACATTGCTATAAGGATATGCCATTGCATCATGAAAATTAAATTCAATTTTTTTATCTACTGCCTCTATAGACAAAGTATCCTTACCACAATCAATCTTTGTATTAGCAGTTTTCAAGAATGGTCTCCCAAATAATATAGGAGTGTTGGTTGATGAATCACAAGAATTATGTTCCATATCAAGAATATAAAAGTCGCATGGAATGACCAAACTATCAATCTTGACTAGGACATCTTCTATCACACCAAGTGGGTAAACAAAACTACGATCCGCAAGTTGTATTACAATGCTAGTTTTATTCAAAGGCTCAAGACTAAGAGAATCATAAACATGTTTAGGCATAACACTAATGGATGCACCTAAATCACACAAGGCTCTTTCGAAACTAGCATTACCAATAACACATGGGATAGTAAACGCACCTGGGTCTTTTTGCTTCAAAGGCATATTCTTTTGAACAACAGCAAATACAACTTCACCCATACTTACCATTTCATGACCTTTCAGTTTGAAAGCTCTCTTGGTAGTACACAACTCCTTCAAGAATTTGGCATACTTGGGAATTTGCTTGATAGCATCAAGTAAAGGAATGTTGAGTTCCACTTTCTTGAAAATCTCTAAAATCTCTTTTTCTTTGTCCTCTTTCTTTGACCTAGAAGAACTCACAGGAAAGGGTGGAATTGTTTTAAAACTGGAATTCATTGAGTGAGGAGTTACCTTTGGAGTGTTGGTCGATGTTTCAGTGTTTAGAGGAGGAGGATGTTCCTTCTTTGTACTCAATTCAGTTTCTATCTCTTTTTCTTCTTCCATCTCAATTTGTTTCAACCTTTTCTCTTCAAGTTCTTTCCCACTTCGCAACATGATCGCACTAACATTCTCTATTGGATTCCATGCTTGGGATGGCAATTTTCCATTCATTTATGCTTCCAATTTCCCCATACTTGAAGCTACTTGCCCCATTTTGATGTGCATCATGGGAATTATAATCCATCTCGTAAAGCTGAATCTAATATGCAAGAGGATTCATATGGTCCAATGACAAGAGCGAGAGCGAAACAACTACAACGGGCCTTGACGAATCAAATTGCAATGATTGAAGCTGCGTCGGAGTTAAAAATTAACAATCAGTTTGAAATTGGTTCAAGGGTGCTTAGTTGCCTACAATTGGAACTTGGAGATGGGAAAAGCCCTTAATGGTTATTTTCATGCTGGGCTACTTGTATTTGGATTGATAATGCAAGTGAAGGAATTGATGCTGTTTACGGTCAGAACAGTAGATGGATTTGAACCCGAATTTGAAGTCATCCAATGCATGTGAAAACAAGATTTATGTAGGTAAAATTCAAGTTCAGAACGTGATCTTTCTATATTGTCCAACCATGATTGCATTGGACTTTTGTGTCAAAAGTTATGGCTGTTTTAAATTTAGTCTGCATATGTTTTAGAAATGTCAAAAAAAACGTCTGTTAGTTAAATTTGTCTACTTGCTTTATTAAAAGTCTAGTTTTTAGGCTTGACTTCTGTCATGTTGAATTCACCTAACTTTGGAGGGATGTTCCAAAGATAAATATGTATCAGAATATGAAGAAAACACTTTTGGCCAAGATTTGAAAACTTAATTCAGAGAATTAAGAGTTGTTCTTCCAAATTCGTTTTGTGAAGAACCCTACCTGACTTATCACTCTTCAATCACAAAGAGTGTGGCGTCGAAATCCTAGATTGATCTTTGTGGCGTCCAGATCGACTTATCAAAGTATCATTCTAGTTTATCTCCATCTTATTTACCTTAAATCACTACAATCCAGCCTAAATACCAAAAGAAAGACAACACAACCAGACCCATCCTTCATCCATTTTCATTATAATCATTGTTGCCGATTTTCAAATCATTCACGGCACATCATCTGGTATCAGAGCATCAGTTGCGATCTAAGACAGGAGCCAAAAACAAGAAGAAGAAGAAGAAGAAAGGTTTGCTGGAATTAAGGTTGATAGACTTAACTATGGCTGGAGATAAAGAAGATTTGCCAAGAGGGTTAAGTTTGGAACAGGCACAGGTCATGGGCTTACAACGATCTCATGCTGAGATTCGGGATGAGATGACTGGAATTCGTGAACAGTTGAATACCCTTATGCAAAGGATGCAAAGAAATAATTTGCAACCCCAACCGAGGCAAGCACTTAGAGTGCCACGAAATGATATTATAGAAGCTGACGAAGATCCAAATGGGGATGATGAGGCTGATGATAGGGTCAGACTAGGAAGGCAGAATTATAATCCTCCTAATGGTCTCAAACTTAAGATTCCACCGTTTAGAGGAAGTAGTTCACCTGAGGAATACTTGGAGTGGATTCAGAAGGTTGAAAAGGTGTTTGAATGGTATGAATATTCTGAAGAAAGGAAGTGCAAGGTGGCAGCACTTGAGTTTACAGATTATGCTCTTTTATGGTGGGAAAACGTAAAGATTCAGAGGAGAAGGGATGAAGAGGAGGAGATTGCAACATGGGCAACTATGAAAAGAGTGATGAAGAAGAGATTTGTTCCTGATTACTATAAACAGGAGCTATACATCAGACTTCAAACTTTGCGACAGGGATCTTTGACTGTGGAAGAGTATGTGAAAGAGTTTGAGCTGCTGCTGATTCGATGTGAATTGATGGAACCTCAAGAGCAAACAATAGCTAGATTTCTTGGAGGGTTGAGGAAGGATATAACTAATGTTGTTGAGTTACAACCATACATCTTCCTTGAGGATGTTATAAAGCTTGCAACCCGAGTAGAAAGGCAGCAGAGACGAGGAGGTGTCCGAACTGGTGGAACTACGTCAAGCGCGACAAGGGCTGTTTCTACGCCTACACAAACATGGAGCACACCTAAACGAGATGAGAAGGTGGAGTTTAGCAAGGGGAATACCAGTTCTGATTCTTTGAAGGGAAAGGAGAAGGTGACAGAACCTCAACACCCTAGGAGGTCTCGGGACATTAAGTGCTTCAAGTGCTTGGGACATGGGCATATTGCTTCTGAATGTCCAAATAAAAGGGTGATGATTTTGCATGGGGATCATGGAGAGCTGATTAGTGGAGATGAGGTTGAAACTGAAGACGAAGATGAGGTACAAGTGGCTGAACAAGAAGAGGATTTCGAACCAGTGAAGGGAGATTTGTTGGTTGTTCAACGGGTTCTGAATGCACAAATTGACGTTAGTGATGAGCAACGCGAGAACATCTTTCATACTCGATGTCAGATTCGAGATAAGGTGTGCGGGATGATCATTGATAATGGAAGTTGCACTAATGTTGCGTCAACTACCTTGGTGGAGAAATTGGGTTTAAATACCCTTCCACATCCCAGACCCTATAGTTTGCGATGGCTGAATGAGAATGGGGAGATTCGGGTGACAAAGCAAGTTCGTGTACCTTTTTCCATTAAAACCTATCATGACGAGGTTTTATGTGATGTTGCACCAATGTCAGCTAGCCATTTGTTGCTGGGTCGTCCATGGCAATTTGATAAGGATGTGACCTACAATGGACGAAAGAACACTTATTCTTTTATGCTGAATGGAAAGAAGGTGAACTTGTTACCACTGAGTTCTCAACAAGTTAGAGAGGATCAGTTACGAAGCCAACAAAAGGAGGTGACATCACGAAAGGGGCTGTTGTTAGCCAAAAAAGGAGACATCAAACAAGCATTAGCTGCAACAGGGATTGTTTTCATGGTCTGGGCAAAGCAACTACTACAAGTAGAAGGATTGGACTTACCAAGACAGATTAAGGAATTACTTGAAGAATTTAAAGATGTGTTTCCAGATGAATTACCTAAAGGATTACCACCTATTCGTGGTATTGAGCATCAAATTGATTTGGTGTCGGGAGCTTCACTTCCTAATAGACTAGCATACAGATGTAATCCAAAGGAAGCGAAAGAGATTCAAAGGCAGGACGGTGAGCTCTTAGAGAAGGGCTATGTGCGAGAACCACTTAGTCCATGTTCCGTACCTACTTTGCTTGTTCCGAAGAAAGTTGGTACCATGAGGATGTGTATGGACAGCCGTGCTATCAACAAAATAATAGTTAAGTATCGATTTTCTATACCCATACTTGATGATTTGCTTGATGAGTTGCATGGTGCTGTATTGTTTTCTAAAGTCGATTTTCAAATCGTACTTGGATTACCAAGAACACAACGTGGGAAAGATTTAATAATGGTGGTGGTTGATCGATTCTCCAAAATGTCCCATTTCATTCCTTGTATGAAAACTGACGATGCAGTACATGTTGCTGATTTGTTCTTTCAAGAGATTGTTCGTTTGCATAGAATTCCTAAAAGCATTGTCTCTGATCGTGATACAAAGTTCTTAAGCCACTTTTGGAAGACTCTTTGGAGGAAACTTGGAACAAAGTTACTTTTCAGTACGGCATGTCATCCACAAACTGAGGTAGTAAACCGAACTTTATCTTCTTTGTTACGAGCTGTTATACATAAGAATTTGACGAGTTGGGATACTTGTTTGCCGATTGTGGAGTTTGCATATAATCGTAGTGTGCATGGGGCTACAAAATTTTCACCATTTGAGGTTGTCTATGGCTTTAATCCTTGTGTTCCTATTGATCTTGTTCATATTCCAATTGATGAGAGGACATCTATAGATGGAATTAGAAAGGCAGAATTGATGAAGAAACTACATGAGCAGGTTCGATTACATATTGAGGAGAAAACAACAAAGTATGCTAAACAAGCTAACAAGGGGCGAAAGATGGTCAGGTTTGAACCTGGAGATCTTGTTTGGATTCATATTAGCAAGGGCAGATTTCCAAGCAAACGTAAGTCCAAGTTGATGCCAAGAGTTGACAGTCCATTTCGTATTATAGAGAAGGTGAATGACAATGCGTATAAGGTAGATCTTCCTTGTGATTACAACGTATCAGCTACTTTTAATGTGAAAGACTTATCTCCGTACTTGGATGATGATGACGATTCTGATTTGAGGACAAATCATTTTCAACCCGGGGCTGATGATGTGCATCATGGGAATTATAATCCATCTCGTAAAGCTGAATCTAATATGCAAGAGGATTCATATGGTCCAATGACAAGAGCGAGAGCGAAACAACTACAACGGGCCTTGACGAATCAAATTGCAATGATTGAAGCTGCGTCGGAGTTAAAAATTAACAATCAGTTTGAAATTGGTTCAAGGGTGCTTAGTTGCCTACAATTGGAACTTGGAGATGGGAAAAGCCCTTAATGGTTATTTTCATGCTGGGCTACTTGTATTTGGATTGATAATGCAAGTGAAGGAATTGATGTTGTTTACGGTCAGAACAGTAGATGGATTTGAACCCGAATTTGAAGTCATCCAATGCATGTGAAAACAAGATTTATGTAGGTAAAATTCAAGTTCAGAACGTGATCTTTCTATATTGTCCAACCATGATTGCATTGGACTTTTGTGTCAAAAGTTATGGCTGTTTTAAATTTAGTCTGCATATGTTTTAGAAATGTCAAAAAAAACGTCTGTTAGTTATTAGAGCGATCCAACAGTCGGATCTATTGTTTTGGGCCTTTTGAGCCGGTCCTCTAGTCCTGTCGGTGGTAAGGCGCGACCGGTACTCTAGTCGTGTCGATGCTAAGGCCCGACCGGACATCGTCGGAGTGCGGTTTTGATTACCAGTACTCAAATTTGGACAGCCTCCAGAAACTCGTGAAAAAAATTTTAGATCGATCCAACGATCGGATCTATTGTTATGGACCTTTTAAGCGAGTACTCTAGTGATGTCGTTGGTAAGGCCCGAGCGCACATCGTCGGAGTGCGGTTCTGATTACCAGCTACTCAAAGTAAAACTGGTACTCTTGTCGTGCCGGTTGTAAGTCTCGACCGGACATCGTCGGAGTACGGTTTTGATTACCAGCTACTCAAAGTAAAACAGCCTCCGGAAACTCGTGAAAAAACTTTTATAGCGATCCAACGGTCGGATCTATTGTTACGGATGTTTTGAGCCGGTACTTTAGTCATGTCGGTGGTAAGGCTCGACCGGACATCGTCTGCCTGCGGTTTTGATTACCCGCTACTCAAAGTAAAACAGCCTCCGGAAACTCGTGAAAATAATTTTAGAGCGATCCAACAGTTGGATCTATTGTTAGGGGCCTTTTGAGCCGGTCCTCTAGTCATGTCGGTGGTAAGGCCCGACCGGTACTCTAGTCGTGTCGATGGTAAGGCCCGACCGGACATCGTCGGAGTGCGGTTTTGATTACCAGTACTCAAAGTAGGACAGCCTCCAGAAACTCGTGAAAAACATTTTAGATCGATCCATCGATCGGATCTATTGTTATGGACCTTTTAAGCTAGTACTCTAGTGATGTCGGCGGTAAGGCCCGAGCGCACATCGTCGGAGTGCGGTTCTGATTACCAGCTACTCAAAGTAAAACAACCTCTGGAAACTCGTAAAAATAATTTTAGAGCGATCCAACAGTCGGATCTATTGTTAAGGGCCTTTTGAGCCGGTATTGTAGTCATGTCGGTGGTAAGGCCCGACTGGTACTATAGTCGTCGCGATGGTAAGGCCCGACCGGACATCGTCGGAGTGCTTTTCTGATTACCCGCTACTCAAAGTAAAACAGCATGCAGAAACTCGTGAAAAAAATTTTTGAGCGATCCAACGGTCGGATCTATAGTTATGGACGTTTTAAGCCGGTACTCTAGTAGTGTTGGTGGTAAGGACCCACCGGACATCGTGGAGCTGCGGTTCTGATTACCCGCTACTCAAAGTAAAACAGCCTCCGGAAACTCGTGAAAATAATTTTAGAGCGATCCAACAGTCAGATCTATTGTTAGGGGCCTTTGGAGCCGGTACTCTAGTCATGTCGGTGGTAAGGCCCGACCGGTACTCTAGTCGTGTCGATGGTAAGGCCCGACCGGACATCGTCGGAGTGCGGTTGTGATTACCAGGATTCAAATTAGGACAGCCTCCAGAAACTCGTGAAAAAAATATTAGATCGATCCAACGATCGGATCTATTGTTATGGACCTTTTAAGCTAGTACTCTAGTGATGTCGGTGGTAAGGCCCGATCGCACATCGTCAGAGTGCGGTTCTGATTACCAGCTACTCAAAGTAAAACAACCTCCGGAAACTCGTGAAAAAAATTTTAGAGCGATCCAACGGTCAGATCTAAAGTTAAGAACCTTTTCAGCCGGTCCTCTAGTCGTGTCGGTGGTAAGGCCTGACCGGACGTCGTCGGAGTGCGATTCTGATTACCCGCTACTCAAAGTAAAACAGCCTCCGGAACCTCGTGAAAATTTTTTTAGAGAGATCCAACGGTCGGATCTATTGTTATGGACGTTTTGAGCCAGTACTATAGTCATGTCAGTGGTAAGGCCCGAGCGGACATCGTCGGAGTGCGGTTCTGATTACCCTCTACTCAAAGTAAAACAGCCTCTATAAACTCGTGAAAAAAAAATTCGAGCGATCCAACGGTCGGATCTATAGTTATGGAACTTTTGAGCCGGGACTCTTGTCGTGTCGATGGTAAGGCCCGACCGGACGTCGTCACGGTGCGGTTCTGATTACCATTACTCAAAGTAAAATCAGCCTATGGAAACTCGTGAAAAAAATTTTAGAGCGATCCAAAAGTCGGATCTATTGTTATGGACCTTTTGAGCCGGTACTCTAGTCCTGGCGGTGGAAGGCCCGAACGGACAGCATCGGAGTGCGGTTGTGATTACCCGCAGCTCAAAATAAAACCTCCTCAGGAAACTCATGTAAAAACTTTTGTAGCGATCCAACGGTCGGATCTATTGTTATGGACCTTTTGAGCCGGTACTCTAGTCGTGCCGGTTGTAAGGCCCGACCGGACATCGTCGGAGTGATGTTCTGATTACCCGCTACTCAAAGTAAAACAGCCTCCAGAAACTCGTGAAAAAGAATTTTGAGCGATCCAACGGTCGGATCTATAGTTATGGACGTTTTAAGCCGGTACTCTAGTTGTGTTGGTGGTAAGGCCCCACCGGACATCGTCGACCTGCGGTTCTGATTACCAGCTACTCAAAGAAAAACAGCCTCCGGAAACTCGTGAAAATAATTTTATAGCGATCCAAAAGTCGGATCTATTGTTATGGGCCTTTTGAGCGGGTACTCTAGTCGTGTCGGTGGTAAGGCCCGACCGGTACTCTAGTCGTGTCGTTGGTAAGGCCCGACCGGACATCGTCGGAGTGCTGTTCTGATTACCAGTACTCAAAGTAGGACAGCCTCTAGAAACTCGTGAAAAAAATTTTAGAGCGATCCAACGGTCGGATCTATTGTTATGGACGTTCTGAGCCGGTACTCTAGTCATGTCGGTGGTAAGGCCCGAGCGGACATCATCGGAGTGCGGTTCTGATTACCCTCTACTCAAAGTAAAACAGCCTCTAGAAACTCGCAAAAAAAAATTTCGAGCGATCCAACGGTCGGATCTATAGTTATGGACCTTTTGAGCCGGGACTCTTGTCGTGTCGATGGTAAGGCCCGATCGGACGTCGTCGCGGTGCGGTTCTGATTACCAGTACTCAAAGTAAAACAACCTATGGAAACTTGTGAAAAAAATTTTAGAGCGATCCCAAAGTCGGATATATTGTTATGGACGTTTTGAGCCGGTACTCTAGTCGTGTCGCTGGTAAGGTCCAACTGGACATCGTCGGAGTGCGGTTTTGATTACCAGCTACTCAAAGTAAAACAACCTCCGGAAACTCGTGAAAAAACTTTTATAGCGATCCAACGGTCGGATCTATTGTTACGGATGTTTTGAGCCGGTACTTTAGTCATGTCGGTGGTAAGGCTCGACCGGACATCGTCTGCCTGCGGTTTTGATTACCCGCTACTCAAAGTAAAACAGCCTCCGGAAACTCGTGAAAATAATTTTAGAGCGATCCAACAGTTGGATCTATTGTTAGGGGCCTTTTGAGCCGGTCCTCTAGTCATGTCGGTGGTAAGGCCCGACCGGTACTCTAGTCGTGTCGATGGTAAGGCCCGACCGGACATCGTCGGAGTGCGGTTTTGATTACCAGTACTCGAAGTAGGACAGCCTCCAGAAACTCGTGAAAAAATTTTTGGATCGATCCAACGATCAGATTTATTGTTATGGACCTTTTAAGCTAGTACTCTAGTGATGTCAGTGGTAAGGCCCGATCGCACATCGTCGGAGTGCGGTTCTGATTACCAGCTACTCAAAGTAAAACAATCTCCGGAAACTCGGGAAAAAAAATTTAGAGCGATCCATCGGTTAGATCTAAAGTTAAGAACCTTTTGAGCCGGTCCTCTAGTCGTGTTGGTGGTAAGGCCCGACCGGACGTCGTCGGAGTGCAATTCTGATTACCCGCTACTCAAAGTAAAACAGCCTCCGGAAACTCGTGAAAAAAATTTTAGAGCGATCCAACGGTCGGATCTATTGTTATGGACGTTTTGAGCCGGTACTCTAGCCATGTTGGTGGTAACGCCTGAGCGGACATCGTCGGAGTGCGGTTCTGATTACCCCTACTCAAAGTAAAACAACCTCCGGAAACTCGTGAAAAAAATTTTTAGAGCGATCCAACGGTCGAAACTATTGTTATTGACGTTTTGAGCCGGTACTCTAGTCATGTCGGTGGTAAGGCCCCAGCGGACATCGTCGGAGTGCGGTTCTGATTACCCCTACTCAAAGTAAAACAACCTCCGGAAACTCGTGAAAAAAATTTTTAGAGCGATCCAACGGTCGAAACTATTGTTATTGACGTTTTGAGCCGGTACTCTAGTCATGTCGGTGGTAAGGCCCCAGCGGACATCGTCGGAGTGCGGTTCTGATTACCAGCTACTCAAAGTAAAACAGCCTCTGGAAACTCGTGAAAATAATTTTAGAGCGATCCAACGGTCGGATC
Source organism: Populus tomentosa (assembly GCA_018804465.1). Classification (NCBI taxonomy): domain Eukaryota; kingdom Viridiplantae; phylum Streptophyta; class Magnoliopsida; order Malpighiales; family Salicaceae; genus Populus; species Populus tomentosa. The sequence goes on from JAAWWB010001605.1 coordinate 11,608, forward strand.
TATTGTTATGGACGTTTTGAGCCGGTACTCTAGTCATGTCGGTGGTAAGGCCCGAGCGGACATCGTCGGAGTGCGGTTCTGATTACCAACTACTCAAAGTAAAACAGCCTCTGGAAACTCGTGAAAATAATTTTAGAGCGATCCAACAGTCGGATCTATTGTTAGGGGCCTTTTGAGCCGGTACTGTAGTCATGTCGGTGGTAAGGCCCGATCGCACATCGTCGGAGTGCGGTTCTGATTACCAGCTACCCAAAGTAAAACAATCTCCGGAAACTCGTGAAAAAAATTTTAGAGCGATCCAACGGTTAGATCTAAAGTTAAGAACCTTTTGAGCCGGTCCTCTAGTCGTGTTGGTGGTAAGGCCCGACCGGACATCGTCGGAGTGCGATTCTGATTACCCGCTACTCAAAGTAAAACAGCCTCCGGAAACTCGTGAAAAAAATTTTAGAGCGATCCAACGGTCGGATCTATTGTTATGGACGTTTTGAGCCGGTACTCTAGCCATGTTGGTGGTAACGCCTGAGCGGACATCGTCGGAGTGCGGTTCTGATTACCCGCTACTCAAAGTAAAACAACCTCCAGAAACTCGTGAAAAAAATTTTAGAGCGATCCAACGGTCGAAACTATTGTTATTGACGTTTTGAGCCGGTACTCTAGTCATGTCGGTGGTAAGGCCCCAGCGGACACCGTCGGAGTGCGGTTCCGATTACCAGCTACTCAAAGTAAAACAACCTCTGGAAACTCGTGAAAATAATTTTAGAGCGATCCAACGGTCGGATCTATTGTTATGGACGTTTTGAGCCGGTACTCTAGTCATGTCGCTGGTAAGGCCCGACCGGACATCGTCGGAGTGCTGTTCTGATTACCCGCTACTGAAAGTAAAACAGCATCCAGAAACTCGTGAAAAACAATTTTGAGCGATCCAACGGTCGGATCTATAGTTATGGACGTTTTAAGCCGGTACTCTAGTTGTGTTGCTGGTAAGGACCCACCGGACATCGTGGACCTGCGGTTCTGATTACCCGCTACTCAAAGTAAAACAGCCTCCGGAAACTCGTGAAAATAATTTTAGAGCGATCCAACAGTCGGATCTATTGTTAGGGGCCTTTTGAGCCGGTACTCTAGTCATGTCGGTGGTAAGGCCCGACCGGTACTCTAGTCGTGTCGATGGTAAGGCCCGACCGGACATCGTCGGAGTGCGGTTGTGATTACCAGGACTCAAATTAGGACAGCCTCCAGAAACTCGTGAAAAAAATATTAGATCGATCCAACGATCGGATCTATTGTTATGGACCTTTTAAGCTAGTACTCTAGTGATGTCGGTGGTAAGGCCCGATCGCACATCGTCAGAGTGCGGTTCTGATTACCAGCTACTCAAAGTAAAACAACCTCCGGAAACTCGTGAAAAAAATTTTAGAGCGATCCAACGGTCAGATCTAAAGTTAAGAACCTTTTCAGCCGGTCCTATAGTCGTGTCGGTGGTAAGGCCCGACCGGACGTCGTCACGTTGCGGTTCTGATTACCATTACTCAAAGTAAAATCAGCCTATGGAAACTCGTGAAAAAAATTTTAGAGCGATCCAAAAGTCGGATCTATTGTTATGGACCTTTTGAGTCGGTACTCTAGTCCGGGCGGTAGAAGGCCCGAACGGACAACGTCGGAGTGCGGTTCTGATTACCCGCTACTCAAAATAAAACCTCCTCAAGAAACTCATGTAAAAACTTTTATAGCGATCCAACGGTCGGATCTATTGTTATGGACCTTTTGAGCCGGAACTCTAGTCCTGCCGGTTGTAAGGCCCGACCGGACATCGTCGGAGTGCTGTTCTGGTTACCCGCTACTCAAAGTAAAACAGCGTCCAGAAACTCGTGAAAAAAAAATTTTGAGCGAACCAACGGTCGGATCTACTGTTATGGGCCTTTTGAGCCGGTCCTCTAGTCGTGTCGGTGGTAAGGCCCGACCGGACGTCGTCGCGGTGCGGTTCTGATTACCAGTACGCAAACTAAAACAGCCTATGGAAACTCGTGAAAAAAATTTTAGAGCGATCCAAAAGTCGGATCTATTGTTATGGACCTTTTGGGCCGGTACTCTAGTCCTGGCGGTGGATGGCCCGAACGGACAGCGTCAGAGTGCGGTTCTGATTACCCGCTACTCGAAATAAAACCTCCTCAAGAAACTCATGCAAAAACTTTTGTAGCGATCCAACGGTCGGATCTATTGTTAAGAACCTTTTGAGCCGGTCCTCTAGTGGTGTCGGTGGTAGGGCCCGACCGGACGTCGTCGGAGTGCAGTTCTGATTACCCGCTACTCAAAGTAAAACAGCCTCCGGAAACTCGTGAAAAAAATTTTAGAGCGATCCAACGGTCGGATCTATTGTTATGGACGTTTCGAGCCGGTACTCTAGTCATGTCGGTGGTAAGGCCCGAGCGGACATCGTCGGAGTGCGGTTCTGATTACCAACTACTCAAAGTAAAACAGCCTCTAGAAACTCCTGAAAATAATTTTAGAGCGATCCAACAGTCGGATCTATTGTTAAGGGCCTTTTGAGCCGGTACTGTAGTCATGTCGGTGGTAAGGCCCGACCGGTACTCTAGTCGTGTCGTTGGTAAGGCCCGACCGGACATCGTCGGAGTGCTGTTCTGATTACCAGTACTCAAAGTAGGACAGCCTCTAGAAACTCGTGAAAAAAATTTTAGATCGATCCCACGATCGGATCTATTGTTATGGACCTTTTAAGCTAGTACTCTAGTGATGTCGGTGGTAAGGCCCGAGCGCACATCGTCGGAGTGCGGTTCTGATTACCAGCTACTCAAAGTAAAACAACCTCCGGAAACTCGTGAAAAAAATTTTAGAGCGATCCAACGGTCAGATCTAAAGTTAAGAACCTTTTGAGCCGGTCCTCTAGTCGTGTCGGTGGTAAGGCCCGACCGGACGTCGTCGGAGTGCTGTTCTGATTACCCGCTACTCAAAGTAAAACAGCATCCAGAAACTCGTGAAAAAAAATTTTGAGCGATCCAACGGTCGGATCTATAGTTATGGACGTTTTAAGCCGGTACTCTAGTTGTGTTGGTGGTAAGGACCCACCGGACATCGTGGACCTGCGGTTCTGATTACCCGCTACTCAAAGTAAAACAGCCTCCGGAAACTCGTGAAAATAATTTTAGAGCGATCCAACAGTCGGATCTATTGTTAGGGGCTTTTTGAGCCGGTACTCTAGTCATGTCGGTGGTAAGGCCCGACCGGTACTCTAGTCGTGTCGATGGTAAGGCCCGACCGGACATCGTCGGAGTGCGGTTGTGATTACCAGGACTCAAATTAGGACAGCCTCCAGAAACTCGTGAAAAAAATATTAGATCGATCCAACGATCGGATCTATTGTTATGGACCTTTTAAGCTAGTACTCTAGTGATGTCGGTGGTAAGGCCCGATCGCACATCGTCAGAGTGCGGTTCTGATTACCAGCTACTCAAAGGAAAACAACCTCCGGAAACTCGTGAAAAAAATTTTAGAGCGATCCAACGGTCAGATCTAAAGTTAAGAACCTTTTCAGCCGGTCCTCTAGTCGTGTCGGTGGTAAGGCCCGACCGGACGTCGTCGGAGTGCGATTCTGATTACCCGCTACTCAAAGTAAAACAGCCTCCGGAACCTCGTGAAAATTTTTTTAGAGAGATCCAACGGTCGGATCTATTGTTATGGACGTTTTGAGCCAGTACTATAGTCATGTCAGTGGTAAGGCCCGAGCGGACATCGTCGGAGTGCGGTTCTGATTACCCTCTACTCAAAGTAAAACAGCCTCTATAAACTCGTGAAAAAACATTTCGGGCGATCCAACGGTCGGATCTTCAGTTATGGAACTTTTGAGCCGGGACTCTTGTCGTGTCGATGGTAAGGCCCGACCGGACGTCGTCACGGTGCGGTTGTGATTACCATTACTCAAAGTAAAATCAGCCTATGGAAACTCGTGAAAAAAATTTTAGAGCGATCCAAAAGTCGGATCTATTGTTATGGACCTTTTGAGCCGGTACTCTAGTCCGGGCGGTAGAAGGCCCGAACGGACAACGTCGGAGTGCGGTTCTGATTACCCGCTACTCAAAATAAAACCTCCTCAAGAAACTCATGTAAAAACTTTTGTAGCGATCCAACGGTCGGATCTATTGTTATGGACCTTTTGAGCCGGAACTCTAGTCGTGCCGGTTGTAAGGCCCGACCGGACATCGTCGGAGTGCTGTTCTGGTTACCCGCTACTCAAAGTAAAACAGCCTCCAGAAACTCGTGAAAAAAAATTTTGAGCGAACCAACGGTCGGATCTATTCTTATGGGCCTTTTAAGCTGGTACTCTAGTGATGTCGGTGGTAAGGCCCGAGCGCACATCGTCGGAGTGCGGTTCTGATTACCAGCTACTCAAAGTAAAACAACCTCCGAAAACTCGTGAAAAAATTTTTAGAGCGATCCAATGGTCAGATCTAAAGTTAAGAACCTTTTGAGTCGGTCCTCTAGTCGTGTCGGTGGTAAGGCCCGACCGGACGTCGTCGCGGTGCGGTTCTGATTACCAGTACTCAAACTAAAACAGCCTATGGAAACTCGTGAAAAAAATTTTAGAGCGATCCAAAAGTCGGATCTATTGTTATGGACCTTTGGGGCCGGTACTCTAGTCTTGGCGGTGGATGGCCCGAACGGACAGCGTCAGAGTGCGGTTCTGATTACCCGCTACTCGAAATAAAACCTCCTCAAGAAACTCATGCAAAAACTTTTGTAGCGATCCAACGGTCGGATCTATTGTTAAGAACCTTTTAAGCCGGTCCTCTAGTCGTGTCGGTGGTAAGGCCCGACCGGACGTCGTCGGAGTGCGGTTCTGATTACCCGCTACTCAAAGTAAAACAGCCTCCGGAAACTCGTGAAAAAATTTTAGAGCGATCCAACGGTTGGATCTATTGTTATGGACGTTTTGAGCCGGTACTCTAGTCATGTCGGTGGTAAGGCCCGAGCGGACATCGTCGGACTGCGGTTCTGATTACCAACTACTCAAAGTAAAACAGCCTCTGGAAACTCGTGAAAATAATTTTAGAGCGATCCAACAGTCGGATCTATTGTTAAGGGCCTTTTGAGTCGGTACTGTAGTCATGTCGGTGGTAAGGCCCGACCGGTACTCTAGTCGTGTCGGTGGTAAGGCCCGACCGGACATCGTTGGAGTGTTGTTCTGATTACCCGCTAGTCAAAGTAAAACACCATCCAGAAACTCGTGAAAAAAAATTTTGAGCGATCCAACGGTCGGATCTATAGTTATGGACATTTTAAGCCGGTACTCTAGTTGTGTTGGTGGTAAGGCCCCACCGGACATCGTGGACCGGCGGCTCTGATTACCCGCTACTCAAAGTAAAACAGCCTCCGGAAACTCGTGAAAATAATTTTAGAGCAATCCAACAGTCGGATCTATTGTTAGGGGCCTTTTGAGCCGGTACTCTAGTCATGTCGGTGGTAAGGCCCGACCGGTACTCTAGTCGTGTCGATGGTAAGGCCCGACAAGACATCGTCGGAGTGCTGTTCTGGTTACCAGCTACTCAAAGTAAAACAGCCTCCAGAAACTCGTGAAAAAAAATTTGAGCGAACCAACGGTCGGATCTATTGTTATGGGCCTTTTAAGCTGGTACTCTAGTGATGTCGGTGGTAAGGCCCGATCGCACATCGTCGGAGTGCGGTTCTGATTACCAGCTACTCAAAGTAAAACAGCCTCCGGAAACTCGTGAAAAAATTTTAGAGCGATCCAAAAGTCGGATCTATTGTTATGGACCTTTTGAGCCGGTACTCTTGTCGTGCCGGTTGTAAGGCTCGACCGGACATCATCGGAGTGCTGTTCTGATTACCCGCTACTCAAAGTAAAACAGGCTCCAGAAACTCGTGAAAAAAATTTAGAGCGATCCAACAGTCGGATCTATTGTTACGGACCTTTTGAGCCAGTACTCTAGTCGTGTCGGTGGTAAGGCCCGACCGGTACTCTAGTCGTGCCGGTTGTAAGGCCCGACCGGACATCGTCGGAGTGCGGTTCTGATTACCAGTACTCAAAGTAGGGCTGCCTCCAGAAACTCCTGAAAAAAATTTTAGATCGATCCAACGATCGGATCTATTGTTATGGACCTTTTAAGCTAGTACTCTAGTGATGTCGGTGGGAAGGCCCGAGCTCACATCGTCGGAGTGCGGTTCTGATTACCAGCTATTCAAAGTAAAACCACCTCCGGAAACTCGTGAAAAAAATTTTAAAGCGATCCAACGGTCAGATCTAAAGTTAAGAACCTTTTGAGCCGGTCCTCTAGTGATGTCGGTAGTAAGGCCCGAGCGCACATCGTCGGAGTGCGGTTCTGATTACCAGCTACTCAAAGTAAAACAGCCTCCGGAAACTCGTGAAAAAATTTTAGAGCGATCCAAAAGTCGGATCTATTGTTATGGACCTTTTGAGCCGGTACTCTTGTCGTGCCGGTTGTAAGGCTCGACCGGACATCATCGGAGTGCTGTTCTGATTACCCGCTACTCAAAGTAAAACAGGCTCCAGAAACTCGTGAAAAAAATTTAGAGCGATCCAACAGTCGGATCTATTGTTACGGACCTTTTGAGCCAGTACTCTAGTCGTGTCGGTGGTAAGGCCCGACCGGTACTCTAGTCGTGCCGGTTGTAAGGCCCGACCGGACATCGTCGGAGTGCGGTTCTGATTACCAGTACTCAAAGTAGGGCTGCCTCCAGAAACTCCTGAAAAAAATTTTAGATCGATCCAACGATCGGATCTATTGTTATGGACCTTTTAAGCTAGTACTCTAGTGATGTCGGTGGGAAGGCCCGAGCTCACATCGTCGGAGTGCGGTTCTGATTACCAGCTATTCAAAGTAAAACAGCCTCCGGAAACTCGTGAAAATTTTTTTTGAGCGATCCAACGGTCAGATCTAAAGTTAAGAACCTTTTGAGCCGGTCCTCTAGTCGTGTCGGTGGTAAGGTCGACCGGACGTCGTCGGAGTGCGATCCTGATTACCCGCTACTCAAAGTAAAACAGCCTCCGGAAACTCGTGAAAAAAACTTTAGAGCGATCCAACGGTCGGATATATTGTTATGGACGGTTTGAGCCGGTACTCTAGTTGTGTTGGTGGTAAGGCCCCACTGAACATCGTCGACCTGCGGTTCTGATTACCAGCTACTCAAAGTAAAACAGCCTCCGGAAACTCGTGAAAATAATTTTAGAGCGATCCAACAGTCGGATCTATTGTTAAGGGCCTTTTGAGCTGGTACTCTAGTCATATCGGTGGTAAGGCCCGACTGGTACTCTAGTCGTGTCGGTGGTAAGGCCCGAGCGCACATCGTCGGAGTGCGGTTCTGATTACCAGCTACTCAAAGTAAAACAGCCTCCTGAAACTCGTGAAAAAAATTTTAGAGCGATCAAACAGTCGGATCTATTGTTACGAACCTTTTGAGCCGGTACTCTAGTCGTGTCGGTGGTAAGGCCCGACCGGACATCGTCGGGCTGCGGTTCTGATTACCGCTACTCAAAGTAAAACCGCCTCCAGAAACTCGTGAAAATAATTTTAGAGCGATCCAACAGTCGGATCTTTTGTTAGGGGCCTTTTGAGCCGGTACTCTAGTCATGTCGGTGGTAAGGCCCGACCGGTACTCTAGTCGTGTCGATGGTAAGGCCCGACCGGACATCGTCGGAGTGCGGTTTTGATTACCAGTACTCAAAGTACGACAACCTCCAGAAACTCGTGAAAAAAATTTTAGATCGATCCAACGATCGGATCTATTGTTATGGACCTTTTAAGCTAGTACTCTAGTGATGTCGCTGGTAAGGCCCGAGCGCTCATCGTCGGAGTGCGGTTCTGATTACCAGCTACTCAAAGTAAAACATCCTCCGGAAACTTGTGAAAAAACTTTTAGAGCGATCCAACGGTCAGATCTAAAGTTACGAACCTTTTCAGCCGGTCCTCTAGTCATGTCGGTGGTAAGGCCCGACCAGACGTCGTCGGAGTGCGATTCTGATTACCCGCTACTCGAAGTAAAACAGCCTCCGGAAACTCGTGAAAAACATTTTTGAGCGATCCTACGGTCGGATCTATTGTGATGGACGTTGTGAGCCGGTACTCTAGTCATGTCGGTGGTAAGGCCCGATCGCACATCGTCGGAGTGCGGTTCTGATTACCAGCTACTCAAAGTAAAACCACCTCCGGAAACTCGTGAAAAAAATTTTAAAGCGATCCAACGGTCAGATCTAAAGTTAAGAACCTTTTGAGCCGGTCCTCTAGTGATGTCGGTAGTAAGGCCCGAGCGCACATCGTCGGAGTGCGGTTCTGATTACCAGCTACTCAAAGTAAAACAGCCTCCGGAAACTCGTGAAAAAATTTTAGAGCGATCCAAAAGTCGGATCTATTGTTATGGACCTTTTGAGCCGGTACTCTTGTCGTGCCGGTTGTAAGGCTCGACCGGACATCATCGGAGTGTTGTTCTGATTACCCGCTACTCAAAGTAAAACAGGCTCCAGAAACTCGTGAAAAAAATTTAGAGCGATCCAACAGTCGGATCTATTGTTACGGACCTTTTGAGCCAGTACTCTAGTCGTGTCGGTGGTAAGGCCCGACCGGTACTCTAGTCGTGCCGGTTGTAAGGCCCGACCGGACATCGTCGGAGTGCGGTTCTGATTACCAGTACTCAAAGTAGGGCTGCCTCCAGAAACTCCTGAAAAAAATTTTAGATCGATCCAACGATCGGATCTATTGTTATGGACCTTTTAAGCTAGTACTCTAGTGATGTCGGTGGGAAGGCCCGAGCTCACATCGTCGGAGTGCGGTTCTGATTACCAGCTATTCAAAGTAAAACAGCCTCCGGAAACTCGTGAAAATTTTTTTTGAGCGATCCAACGGTCAGATCTAAAGTTAAGAACCTTTTGAGCCGGTCCTCTAGTCGTGTCGGTGGTAAGGTCGACCGGACGTCGTCGGAGTGCGATCCTGATTACCCGCTACTCAAAGTAAAACAGCCTCCGGAAACTCGTGAAAAAAACTTTAGAGCGATCCAACGGTCGGATATATTGTTATGGACGGTTTGAGCCGGTACTCTAGTTGTGTTGGTGGTAAGGCCCCACTGAACATCGTCGACCTGCGGTTCTGATTACCAGCTACTCAAAGTAAAACAGCCTCCGGAAACTCGTGAAAATAATTTTAGAGCGATCCAACAGTCGGATCTATTGTTAAGGGCCTTTTGAGCTGGTACTCTAGTCATATCGGTGGTAAGGCCCGACTGGTACTCTAGTCGTGTCGGTGGTAAGGCCCGAGCGCACATCGTCGGAGTGCGGTTCTGATTACCAGCTACTCAAAGTAAAACAGCCTCCTGAAACTCGTGAAAAAAATTTTAGAGCGATCAAACAGTCGGATCTATTGTTACGAACCTTTTGAGCCGGTACTCTAGTCGTGTCGGTGGTAAGGCCCGACCGGACATCGTCGGGCTGCGGTTCTGATTACCGCTACTCAAAGTAAAACCGCCTCCAGAAACTCGTGAAAATAATTTTAGAGCGATCCAACAGTCGGATCTTTTGTTAGGGGCCTTTTGAGCCGGTACTCTAGTCATGTCGGTGGTAAGGCCCGACCGGTACTCTAGTCGTGTCGATGGTAAGGCCCGACCGGACATCGTCGGAGTGCGGTTTTGATTACCAGTACTCAAAGTACGACAACCTCCAGAAACTCGTGAAAAAAATTTTAGATCGATCCAACGATCGGATCTATTGTTATGGACCTTTTAAGCTAGTACTCTAGTGATGTCGCTGGTAAGGCCCGAGCGCTCATCGTCGGAGTGCGGTTCTGATTACCAGCTACTCAAAGTAAAACATCCTCCGGAAACTTGTGAAAAAACTTTTAGAGCGATCCAACGGTCAGATCTAAAGTTACGAACCTTTTCAGCCGGTCCTCTAGTCATGTCGGTGGTAAGGCCCGACCAGACGTCGTCGGAGTGCGATTCTGATTACCCGCTACTCGAAGTAAAACATCCTCCGGAAACTCGTGAAAAAAATTTTAGAGCGATCCTACGGTCGGATCTATTGTGATGGACGTTGTGAGCCGGTACTCTAGTCATGTCGGTGGTAAGGCCCGAGCGGACATCGTCGGAGTGCGGTTCTGATTACTCTCTACTCAAAGTAAAACAGCCTCTATAAACTTGTGAAAAAAAATTTCGAGCGATCCAACAAACGGATCTATAGTTATGGACCTTTTGAGCCGGGACTCTTGTCGTGTCGATGGTAAGGCCCGACCGGACATCGTCGGAGTGCGGTTCTGATTACCCTCTACTCAAAGTAAAACAGCCTCTATAAACTCGTGAAAAAAAATTTCGAGCGATCCCACAGACGGATCTATAGTTGTGGACCTTTTGAGCCGGGACTCTTGTCGTGTCGATGGTAAGGCCCGACCGGACGTCGTCGCGGTGCGGTTCTGATTACCAGTACTCAAAGTAAAAAAGCCTATGGAAACTCGTGAAAAAAATTTTAGAGCGATCCAAAAGTCGGATCTATTGTTATGGACCTTTTGAACCGGTACTCTAGTCCTGACGGTGGAAGGCACGAACGGACAGTGTCGGAGTGCGGTTCTGATTACCCGCTACTCAAAAGAAAACCTCCTCAAGAAACTTAAGTAAAAACTTTTGTAGCGATCCAACGGTCGGATCTATTGTTATAGACCTTTTAAGCCGGTACTCTAGTCGTGCCGGTTGTAAAGCCCGCCCGGGCATCGTCGGAGTGCTGTTCTGATTACCCGCTACTCAAAGTAAAACAGCCTCCAGAAACTCGTGAAAAATTTTTTTGAGCGATCCAACGGTCGGATCTATAGTTATGGACGTTTTCAGCCGGTACTCTAGTTGTGTTGGTGGTAAGGCCCCACCGGACATCGTCGGCCTGCGGTTCTGATTACCCGCTACTCAAAGTAAAACAGCCTCCGGAAACTTGTGAAAATAATTTTAGAGCGATCCAACAGTCGGATCTATTGTTAGGGACCTTTTGAGCCGGTACTCTAGTCATGTCGGTGGTAAGGCCCGACGGTACTCTGGTCGTGTCGATGGTAAGGCCCGACCGGACATCGTCGGAGTGCGGTTTTGATTACCAGTACTCAAAGTAGGACATCCTCCAGAAACTCGTGAAAAAAATTTTAGATCGATCCAACGATCGGATCTATTGTTATGGACCTTTTAAGCTAGTACTCTAGTGATGTCGGTGGTAAGGCCCGAGCGCACATCGTCGGAGTGCGGTTCTGATTACCAGCTACTCAAAGTAAAACAACCTCCGTAAACTCGTGAAAAAAAATTTAGAGCGATCCAACGGTCAGATCTAAAGTTAAGAACCTTTTGAGCCGGTCCTCTAGTCATGTCGGTGGTAAGGCCCGAGCGGACATAGTCGGAGTGCGGTTCTAATTACCAGCTACTCAAAGTAAAACACCCTCCGTAAACTCGTGAAAAAAATTTTAGAGCGATCCAACGGTCAGATCTATTGTTATGGATGTGTTGAGCCGGTACTCTAGTCATGTCGGTGGTAAGGACAAGCAGAAATCGTCGGAGTGCGGTTCTGATAACCCTCTACTCAAAGTAAAACAACCTCCGTAAACTCGTGAAAAAAACTTTAGAGCGATGCAACGGTCAGATCTAAAGTTAAGAACCTTTTGAGCCGGTCCTCTAGTCATGTCGGTGGTAAGGCCCGAGCGGACATAGTCGGAGTGCGGTTCTGATTACCAGCTACTCAAAGTAAAACACCCTCCGTAAACTCATGAAAAAAAATTTTAGAGCGATCCAACGGTCAGATCTATTGTTATGGATGTTTTGAGCCGGTACTCTAGTCATGTCGGTGGTAAGGTCCAAGCGGAAATCGTCGGAGTGCGGTTCTGATAACCCTCTACTCAAAGTAAAACAGCCTCTAGAAACTCGTGAAAAAAAATTTCGAGCGATCCAACGGTCGGATCTATAGTTATGGACCTTTCGAGCCGGGACTCTTGTCGTGTCGATGGTAAGGCACGACCGGACGCGTCGCGGTGCGGTTCTGATTACCAGTACTCAAAGTAAAACGGCCTATGGAAACTCGTGAAAAAAATTTTAGAGCGATCCAAAAGTCGGATCTATTGTTATGGACCTTTTGAGCCAGTACTCTAGTCCTGGCGGTGGAAGGCCCGAACGGACAGCATCGGAGTGCGGATCTAATTACCCGCTACTAAAAATTAAACCTCCTCAAGAAACTAATGTAAAAACTTTTGTAGCGATCCAACGGTCGGATCTATTGTTATGGACCTTTTGAGCCGATACTCTAGTCATGTCGGTGGTAAGGCCCGACCGGTACTCTAGTCGTGTTGATGCTAAGGCCCGACCGGAGATCGTCGGAGTGCGGTTCTTATTACCAGTACTCAAAGTAGGACAGCCTCCAGAAACTCGTGAAAAAAATATTAGATTGATCCAACGATCGGATCTATTGTTATGGACCTTTTAAGCTAGTACTCTAGTGATGTCGGTGGTAAGGCCCGTGCGCACATCGTCGGAGTGCGGTTATGATTACCAGCTACTCGAAGTAAAACAGCCTCCGGAAACTCGTGAAAAAAATTTTAGAGCGATCCAAAAGTCGGATCTATTGTTATGGACCTTTTGAGCCGGTATTCTTATCGTGCCGGTTGTAAGGCTCGACCGGACATCGTCGGAGTGTTGTTCTGATTACCCGCTACTCAAAGTAAAACAGGCTCCAGAAACTCGTGAAAAACATTTTAGAGCGATCCAACAGTCGGATCTATTGTAACAGACATTTTGAGCGAGTACTCTCGTCGTGTCGGTGGTAAGGCCCGACCGGACATCGTCGGCCTGCGGTTCTGATTACCCGCTACTCAAAGTAAAACAGCCTCCGGAAACTCGTGAAAATAATTTTAGAGCGATCCAACAGTCGGATCTATTGTTAGGGGCCTTTTGAGCCGGTACTCTAGTCATGTCGGTGGTAAGGCCCGACGGTACTCTAGTCGTGTCGATGGTAAGGCCCGACCGGACATCGTCGGAGTGCGGTTTTGATTACCAGTACTCAAAGTAGGACAACCTCTAGAAACTCGTGAAAAAAATTTTAGATCGATCCAACGATCGGATCTATTGTTATGGACCTTTTAAGCTAGTACTCTTGTGATGTCGGTGGTAAGGCCCGATCGCACATAGTCGGAGTGCGGTTCTGATTACCAGCTACTCAAAGTAAAACAACCTCCGGAAACTCGTGAAAATTTTTTTTGAGCGATCCAACGGTCATATCTAAAGTTAAGAACCTTTTGAGCCGGTCCTCTAGTCGTGTCGTTGGTAAGGCCCGACCGGACATCGTCGAGTGCGGTTTTGATTACTAGTACTCAAAGTAAAACAGCCTCCGAAAACTCGTGAAAAAAATTTTAGAGCGATCCAACGGTCGGATCTATTGTTATGGACGTTTTGAGCCGGTACTCTAGTCATGTCGGTGGTAAGGCCCGAGCGGACATTGTCGGAGTGCGGTTCTGATAACCCTCTACTCAAAGTAAAACAGCCTCTAGAAACTCGTGAAAAAAAATTTCGAGCGATCCAACGGTCGGATCTATAGTTATGGACCTTTCGAGCCGGTACTCTAGTCGTGTCGGTGGTAAGGCCCGACCGGACATCGTCGGCCTGCGGTTCTGATTACCCGCTACTCAAAGTAAAACAGCCTCCGGAAACTCGTGAAAATAATTTTAGAGCGATCCAACAGTCGGATCTATTGTTAGGGACCTTTTGAGCCGGTACTCTAGTCATGTCGGTGGTAAGGCCCGACGGTACTCTATTTGTGTCGATGGTAAGGCCCGACCGGACATCGTCGGAGTGCGGTTTTGATTACCAGTACTCAAAGTAGGACAACCTCTAGAAACTCGTGAAAAAAATTTTAGATCGATCCAACGATCGGATCTATTGTTATGGACCTTTTAAGCTAGTACTCTAGTGATGTTGGTGGTAAGGCCCGAGCTCACATAGTCGGAGTGCGGTTCTGATTACCAGCTACTCAAAGTAAAACAACCTCCGGAAACTCGTGAAAAAATTTTTAGAGCGATCCAACGGTCAGATCTAAAGTTAAGAACCTTTTGAGCCGGTCCTCTAGTCGTGTCGGTGGTAAGGCCCGATCGGACGTCGTCGGAGTGCGATTCTGATTACCCGCTACTCAAAGTAAAACAGCCTCCGGAAACTCGTGAAAAAAATTTTAGAGCGATCCAACGGTCGGATCTATTGTTATGGACCTTTTGAGCCGGGACTCTTGTCGTGTCGATGGTAAGGCCCTACCGGACGTCATCGCGGTGCGGTTCTGATTACCAGTACTCAAAGTAAAACAGCCTATGGAAACTCGTGAAAAAAAATTTCGAGCGATCCAAAAGTCGGATCTATTGTTATGGACCTTTTGAGCCGGTACTCTAGTCCTGGCGGTGGAAGGCCCGAACGGACAGCGTCGGAGTGCAGTTCTGATTACCCGCTACTCAAAATAAAACCTCCTCAAGAAACTCATGTAAAAACTTTTGTAGCGATCCAACGGTCGGATCTATAGTTATGGACCTTTTGAGCCGGGACTATTGTCGTGTTGCTGGTAAGGCCCGACCGGACGTCGTCGCGGTGCGGTTCTGATTACCAGTACTCAAAGTAAAACAGCCTATGGAAACTCGTGAAAAAAATTTTAGAGCGATCCAAAAGTCGGATCTATTGTTATGGACCTTTTGAGCCGGTACTCTAGTCCTGGCGGTTCTGATTATCAGCTACTCAAAGTAAAACAACCACCGGAAACTCGTGAAAAAATTTTAGAGCGATCCAACGGTCAGATCTAAAGTTAAGAACCTTTTGAGCCGGTCCTCTAGTCGTGTCGGTGATAAGGCCCGACCGGACATCGTCGGAGTGCGATTCTGATTACCTGCTACTCAAAGTAAAACAGCCTCCGGAAACTCGGGAAAAAAATTTTAGAGCGATCCAAAGGTCGGATCTATTGTTATGGACGTTTTGAGCCGGTACTCTAGTCATGTCGGTGGTAAGGCCCGAGCGGACATTGTCGGAGTGCGGTTCTGATTACCCTCTACTCAAAGTAGAACAGCCTCTAGAAACTCGTGAAAAAAAATTTCGAGCGATCCAACGTTCGGATCTATAGTTATGGACCTTTTGAGCCGGGACTCTTGTGGTGTCGATGGTAAGGCCCGACCGGACGTCGTCGCGGTGCGGTTCTGATTACCAGTACTCAAAGTAAAACAGCCTATGGAAACTCGTGAAAAAAATTTTAGAGCGATCCAAAAGTCGGATCTATTGTTATGGACCTTTTGAGCCGGTGATCTAGTCTTGGCGGTGGAAGGCCCGAACGGACAGCGTCCGAGTGCGGTTCTGATTACCCGCTACTCAAAATAAAACCTCCTCAAGAAACTCATCTAAAAACTTTTGTAGCGATCCAACGGTCGGATCTATTGTTATGGACCTTTTGAGCCGGTACTCTAGTCGTGCCGGTTGTAAGGCCTGACTGGACATCGTATTAGTGCTGTTCTAATTACCCGCTACTCAAAGTAAAACAGCTTCCAGAAACTCGTGAAAAATTTTTTTGAGCGATCCAACGATCGGATCTATAGTTATGGACGTTTTAAGCCAGTACTCTAGTTGTGTTGGTGGTAAGGCCCCACCGGACATCGTCGCCTGCGGTTCTGATTACCAGCTACTGAAAGTAAAACAGCCTCCGGAAACTCGTGAAAATAATTTTAGAGCGATCCAACAGTCGGATCTATTGTTACGGACCTTTTGAGCCAGGTACTCTAGTCATGTCGGTGGTAAGGCCCGACCGGTACTCTAGTCGTGTCGGTGGTAAGGCCCGACCGGACATCGTCGGAGTGCAGTTCTGATCACCAGTACTCAAAGTAGGACAGCCTCCAGAAACTCGTGAAAAAAATTTTAGATCGATCCAACGATCGGATCTATTGTTAGGGACCTTTTAAGCTAGTACTCTAGTGATGTCGGTGGTAAGGCCCGAGCGCACATCGTCGGAGTGCGATTCTGATTACCAGCTACTCAAAGCAAAACAGCCTCCGGAAACTCGTGAAAAAACTTTTAGAGTGATCCAAAAGTCGGATCTATTGTTATGGACCTTTTGAGCTCGTACTCTTGTCGTGCCGGTTGTAAGGCTCGACCGGACATCGTCGGATTGCTGTTCTGATTACCCGCTACTCAAAGTAAAACAGGCTCTAGAAACTCGTGAAAAAAATTTTAGAGCGATCCAACAGTCGGATCTATTGTTACGGACCTTTTGAGCCAGTACTCTAGTCATGTCGGTGGTAAGGCCCGACCGGACATCGTCGGCCTGCGGTTCTGATTACCCGCTACTCAAAGTAAAACAGCCTCCGGAAACTCGTGAAAATAATTTTAGAGCGATTCAACAGTCGGATCTATTGTTAGGGGCCTTTTGAGCCGGTACTCTAGTCATGTCGGTGGTAAGGCCCGACGATACTCTAGTCGTGTCGATGGTAAGGCCCGACCGGACATCGTCGGAGTGCGGTTTTGATTACCAGTACTCAAAATGGACAGCCTCCAGAAACTCGTGAAAAAAATTTTAGATCGATCCAACGATCGGATCTATTGTTATGGACCTTTTAAGCTAGTACTCTAGTGATGTCGGTGGTAAGGCCCTAGCGCACATCGTCGGAGTGCGGTTCTGATTACCAGCTACTCAAAGCAAAACAGCCTCTGGAAACTCGTGAAAAAACTTTTAGAGGGATCCAAAAGTCGGATCTATTGTTATGGACCTTTTGAGCCGGTACTCTTGTCGTGCCGGTTGTAAGGCTCGACCGGACATCGTCGGATTGCTGTTCTGATTACCCGCTACTCAAAGTAAAACAGGCTCCAGAAACTCGTGAAAAAAATTTTAGAGCGATCCAACGGTCAGATCTAAAGTTAAGAACCTTTTGAGCCGGTCCTCTAGTCGTGTCGGTGGTAAGGCCCGACCGGACATCGTCGGAGTGCGGATTTGTTTAGCAGTACTCAAAGTAGGACAGCCTCCGGAAACTAGTGAAAAAAATTTTAGAGCGATCCAACGGTCGGATCTATTGTTATGGACGTTTTGAGCCGGTACTCTAGTCATGTCGGTGGTAAGGCCCGAGCGCACATTGTCGGAGTGCGGTTCTGATTACCCTCTACTCAAAGTAGAACAGCCTCTAGAAACTCGTGAAAAAAAATTTCGAGCGATCCAACGGTCGGATCTATAGTTATGGACCTTTTGAGCCGGGACTCTTGTGGTGTCTGTGGTAAGGCCCGACCGGACGTCGTTGCGGTGCGGTTCTGATTACCAGTACTCAAAGTAAAACAGCCTATGGAAACTCGTGAAAAAAATTTTAGAGCGATCCAAAAGTCGGATCTATTGTTATGGACCTTTTGAGCCGGTAATCTAGTCTTGGCGGTGGAAGGCCCGAACGGACAGCGTCCGAGTGCGGTTCTGATTACCCGCTACTCAAAATAAAACCTCCTCAAGAAACTCATCTAAAAACTTTTGTAGCGATCCAACGGTCGGATCTATTGTTATGGACCTTTTGAGCCGGTACTCTAGTCGTGCCGGTTGTAAGGCCTGACTGGACATCGTATTAGTGCTGTTCTAATTACCCGCTACTCAAAGTAAAACAGCTTCCAGAAACTCGTGAAAAAATTTTTTGAGCGATCCAACGATCGGATCTATAGTTATGGACGTTTTAAGCCGGTACTCTAGTTGTGTTGGTGGTAAGGCCCCACCGGACATCGTCGCCTGCGGTTCTGATTACCAGCTACTGAAAGTAAAACAGCCTCCGGAAACTCGTGAAAATAATTTTAGAGCGATCCAACAGTCGGATCTATTGTTACGGACCTTTTGAGCCAGGTACTCTAGTCATGTCGGTGGTAAGGCCCGACCGGTACTCTAGTCGTGTCGGTGGTAAGGCCCGACCGGACATCGTCGGAGTGCAGTTCTGATCACCAGTACTCAAAGTAGGACAGCCTCCAGAAACTCGTGAAAAAAATTTTAGATCGATCCAACGATCGGATCTATTGTTAGGGACCTTTTAAGCTAGTACTCTAGTGATGTCGGTGGTAAGGCCCGAGCGCACATCGTCGGAGTGCGGTTCTGATTACCAGCTACTCAAAGCAAAACAGCCTCCGGAAACTCGTGAAAAAACTTTTAGAGTGATCCAAAAGTCGGATCTATTGTTATGGACCTTTTGAGCCCGTACTCTTGTCGTGCCGGTTGTAAGGCTCGACCGGACATCGTCGGATTGCTGTTCTGATTACCCGCTACTCAAAGTAAAACAGGCTCCAGAAACTCGTGAAAAAAATTTTAGAGCGATCCAACAGTCGGATCTATTGTTACGGACCTTTTGAGCCAGTACTCTAGTCATGTCGGTGGTAAGGCCCGACCGGACATCGTCGGCCTGCGGTTCTGATTACCCGCTACTCAAAGTAAAACAGCCTCCGGAAACTCGTGAAAATAATTTTAGAGCGATTCAACAGTCGGATCTATTGTTAGGGGCCTTTTGAGCCGGTACTCTAGTCATGTCGGTGGTAAGGCCCGACGATACTCTAGTCGTGTCGATGGTAAGGCCCGACCGGACATCGTCGGAGTGCGGTTTTGATTACCAGTACTCAAAATGGACAGCCTCCAGAAACTCGTGAAAAAAATTTTAGATCGATCCAACGATCGGATCTATTGTTATGGACCTTTTCAGCTAGTACTCTAGTGATGTCGATGGTAAGGGCCGAGCGCACATAGTCGGAGTGCGGTTCTGATTACCAGCTACTCAAAGTAAAACAACCTCCGAAAACTCGTGAAAAATTTTTTAGAGCGATCCAACGGTCAGATCTAAAGTTAAGAACCTTTTGAGTCGGTCCTCTAGTCGTGTCGGTGGTAAGGCCCGACCGGACGTCGTCGGAGTGCGCTTCTGATTACCCGCTCAAAGTAAAATAGCCTCCGGAAACTCTTGAAAAAAATTTTAGAGCGATCCAACGGTCGGATCTATTGTTACGGACGTTTTGAGCCGGTACTCTAGTCATGTCGGTGGTAAGGCCCGAGCGGACATCGTCGGAGTGCGGTTCTGATTACCCTCTACTCACAGTAAAACAGCCTCCGTAAACTCCTGAAAATAATTTTAGAGCGATCCAACAGTCGGATCTATTGTTGTGGGCTTTTGAGCCGGTACTCTACTCATGTCGGTGGTAAGGCCCGACCGGTACTCTAGTCGTGTCGGTGGTAAGGCCCGACCGGACATCGTCGGCCTGCGGTTCTGATTCCAGCTACTCAAAGTAAAACAACCTCCGGAAACTCGTGAAAAAAATTTTAGAGCGATCCAACGATCAGATCTAAAGTTAAGAACCTTTTGAGCCGGTACTCTAGTCATGTTGGTGGTAAGGCCCGACCGGACATCGTCGGAGTGCGGTTTTGATTACCAGTACTCAAAGTAGGACAGCCTCCAGAAACTCGTGAAAAAAGTGTTAGATCGATCCAACGATCGGATCTATTGTTATGGACCTTTTAAGCTAGTACTCTAGTGATGTCGGTGGTAAGGCCCGAGCGCACATAGTCGGAGTGCGGTTCTGATTACCAGCTACTCAAAGTAAAACAAACTCCGGAAACTCCCGAAAAAATTTTTAGAGCGATCCAACGGTCAGATCTAAAGTTAAGAACCTTTTGAGCCGGTCCTCTAGTCGTGTCGGTGGTAAGGCCCGACCGGACATCGTCGGAGTGCGGTTTTGATTACCAGTACTCAAAGTAAGACAGCCTCCAGAAACTCGTGAAAAAAGTGTTAGATCGATCCAACGATCGGATCTATTGTTATGGACGTTTTGAGCCGGTACTCTAGTCATGTCGGTGGTAAGGCCCGAGCGGACATCGTCGGAGTGCGGTTCTGATTACCCTCTAATCACAGTAAAACAGCCTCCGGAAACTCCTGAAAATAATTTTAGAGCGATCCAACAGTTGGATCTATTGTTGTGGGCCTTTTGAGCCGGTACTCTACTCATGTCGGTGGTAAGGCCCGACCGGTACTCTAGTCGTGTCGGTGGTAAGGCCCGACCGGACATCGTCGGCCTGCGGTTATGATTACCCGCTACTCAAAGTAAAACCGCCTCCGGAAACTCGTGAAAATAATTTTAGAGCGATCCAACAGTCGGATCTATTGTTAGGGGCCTTTTGAGCGGTACTCTAGTCATGTCGGTGGTAAGGCCCGACGGTACTTTAGTCGTGTCGATGGTAAGGCCCGACTGGACATCGTCGGAGTGCGGTTTGATTACCAGTACTCAAAGTAGGACAACCTCCAGAAACTCGTGAAAAAAATTTTAGATCGATCCAACGATCGGATCTATTGTTATGGACCTTTTAAGCTAGTACTGTAGTGATGTCGGTGGTAAGGCCCGAGCGCACATCGTCGTAGTGCGGTTCTGATTACCAGCTACTCAAAGTAAAACAACCTCCGGAAACTCGTGAAAAAAATTTTAGAGCGATCCAACGGTCAGATCTAAAGTTAAGAACCTTTTGAGCCGGTCCTCTAGTCGTGTCGGTGGTAAGGCCCGACCGGACATCGTTGGAGTGCGATTCTGATTACCTGCTACTCAAAGTAAAACAGCCTCCGGAAACTCGTGAAAAAAATTTTAGAGCGATCCAACGATCGGATCTATTGTTATGGACGTTTTGAGTGGGTACTCTAGTCATGTCGGTGGTAAGGCCCGAGCGGACATCGTCGGATTGCGGTTCTGATTACCCTCTACTCAAAGTAAAACAGCCTCTAGAAACTCGTGAAAAAAAATTTCGAGGGATCCAACGGTCGGATCTATTGTTATGGACCTTTTGAGCTGGTACTCTAGTCCTGGCGGTGGAAGGCCCGAACGGACAGCGTCGGAGTGCGGTTCTGATTACCCGCTACTCAAAATAAAACCTCCTCAAGAAACTCATGTAAAAAATTTTGTAGCGATCCAACGGTCGGATCTATTGTTATGGACCTTTTGAGCAGGTACTCTAGTCGTGCCGGTCTAAGGCCCGACCGGACATCGTCGGAGTGCTGTTCTGATTACCCGCTACTCAAAGTAAAACAGCCTCCAGAAACTCGTGAAAAACATTTTTGAGCGATCCAACGGTCGGATCTATAGTTATGGATGTTTTAAGCCGGTATTCTAGTTGTGTTGGTGGTAAGACCCCACCGGACATCGTCGCCTGTGGTTCTGATTACCAGCTACTGAAAGTAAAACAGCCTCTGGAAACTCGTGAAAATAATTTTAGAGCGATCCAACAGTCGGATCTATTGTTACGGACCTTTTGAGCCAGGTACTCTAGTCATGTCGGTGGTAAGGCCCGACCGGTACTCTAGTCGTGTCGGTGGTAAGGCCCGACCGGACAACGTCGGAGTGCGGTTGTGATTACCAGTACTCAAAGTAGGACAGCCTCCAGAAACTCGTGAAAAAAATTTTAGATCGATCCAACGACCGGATCTATTGTTAGGGACCTTTTAAGCTAGTACTCTAGTGATGTCGGTGGTAAGGCCCGAGCGCACATCGTCGGAGTGCGGTTCTGATTACCAGCTACTCAAAGTAAAACAACCTCCGGAAACTCGTGAAAAAAATTTTAGAGCGATCCAACGGTCATATCTAAAGTTAAGAACCTTTTGAGCCGGTCGTCTAGTCGTGTCGGTGGTAAGGCCCGACCGGACATCGTCGGAGTGCGGTTTTGATTACCGGTACTCAAAGTAGGACAGCCTCCGGAAACTCGTGAAAAAAATTTTAGAGTGATCCAACGGTCAGATCTATTGTTATGGATGTTTTGAGCCGGTACTCTAGTCATGTCGGTGGTAAGGCCCGAGCGGACATCGTCAGAGTGCGGTTCTGATAACCCTCTACTCAAAGTAAAACAGCCTCTAGAAACTCGTGAAAAAAAATTTCGAGCGATCCAACGGTCGGATCTATTGTTATGGACCTTTTCAGCTAGTACTCTAGTGATGTCGATGGTAAGGGCCGAGCGCACATAGTCGGAGTGCGGTTCTGATTACCAGCTACTCAAAGTAAAACAACCTCCGAAAACTCGTGAAAAATTTTTTAGAGCGATCCAACGGTCAGATCTAAAGTTAAGAACCTTTTGAGTCGGTCCTCTAGTCGTGTCGGTGGTAAGGCCCGACCGGACGTCGTCGGAGTGCGCTTCTGATTACCCGCTCAAAGTAAAATAGCCTCCGGAAACTCTTGAAAAAAATTTTAGAGCGATCCAACGGTCGGATCTATTGTTACGGACGTTTTGAGCCGGTACTCTAGTCATGTCGGTGGTAAGGCCCGAGCGGACATCGTCGGAGTGCGGTTCTGATTACCCTCTACTCACAGTAAAACAGCCTCCGTAAACTCCTGAAAATAATTTTAGAGCGATCCAACAGTCGGATCTATTGTTGTGGGCTTTTGAGCCGGTACTCTACTCATGTCGGTGGTAAGGCCCGACCGGTACTCTAGTCGTGTCGGTGGTAAGGCCCGACCAGACATCGTCGGCCTGCGGTTCTGATTACCCGCTACTCAAAGTAAAACAGCCTCCGGAAACTCCTGAAAATAATTGTAGAGCGATCCAACAGTCGGATCTATTGTTGTGGGCCTTTTGAGCCGGTACTCTACTCATGTCGGTGGTAAGGCCCGACCGGTACTCTAGTCGTGTCGGTGGTAAGGCCCGACCGGACATCGTCGGCCTGCGGTTCTGATTCCAGCTACTCAAAGTAAAACAACCTCCGGAAACTCGTGAAAAAAATTTTAGAGCGATCCAACGATCAGATCTAAAGTTAAGAACCTTTTGAGCCGGTACTCTAGTCATGTTGGTGGTAAGGCCCGACCGGACATCGTCGGAGTGCGGTTTTGATTACCAGTACTCAAAGTAGGACAGCCTCCAGAAACTCGTGAAAAAAGTGTTAGATCGATCCAACGATCGGATCTATTGTTATGGACCTTTTAAGCTAGTACTCTAGTGATGTCGGTGGTAAGGCCCGAGCGCACATAGTCGGAGTGCGGTTCTGATTACCAGCTACTCAAAGTAAAACAAACTCCAGAAACTCCCGAAAAAATTTTTAGAGCGATCCAACGGTCAGATCTAAAGTTAAGAACCTTTTGAGCCGGTCCTCTAGTCGTGTCGGTGGTAAGGCCCGACCGGACATCGTCGGAGTGCGGTTTTGATTACCAGTACTCAAAGTAAGACAGCCTCCAGAAACTCGTGAAAAAAGTGTTAGATCGATCCAACGATCGGATCTATTGTTATGGACGTTTTGAGCCGGTACTCTAGTCATGTCGGTGGTAAGGCCCGAGCGGACATCGTCGGAGTGCGGTTCTGATTACCCTCTAATCACAGTAAAACAGCCTCCGGAAACTCCTGAAAATAATTTTAGAGCGATCCAACAGTTGGATCTATTGTTGTGGGCCTTTTGAGCCGGTACTCTACTCATGTCGGTGGTAAGGCCCGACCGGTACTCTAGTCGTGTCGGTGGTAAGGCCCGACCGGACATCGTCGGCCTGCGGTTATGATTACCCGCTACTCAAAGTAAAACCGCCTCCGGAAACTCGTGAAAATAATTTTAGAGCGATCCAACAGTCGGATCTATTGTTAGGGGCCTTTTGAGCGGTACTCTAGTCATGTCGGTGGTAAGGCCCGACGGTACTTTAGTCGTGTCGATGGTAAGGCCCGACTGGACATCGTCGGAGTGCGGTTTGATTACCAGTACTCAAAGTAGGACAACCTCCAGAAACTCGTGAAAAAAATTTTAGATCGATCCAACGATCGGATCTATTGTTATGGACCTTTTAAGCTAGTACTGTAGTGATGTCGGTGGTAAGGCCCGAGCGCACATCGTCGTAGTGCGGTTCTGATTACCAGCTACTCAAAGTAAAACAACCTCCGGAAACTCGTGAAAAAAATTTTAGAGCGATCCAACGGTCAGATCTAAAGTTAAGAACCTTTTGAGCCGGTCCTCTAGTCGTGTCGGTGGTAAGGCCCGACCGGACATCGTTGGAGTGCGATTCTGATTACCTGCTACTCAAAGTAAAACAGCCTCCGGAAACTCGTGAAAAAAATTTTAGAGCGATCCAACGATCGGATCTATTGTTATGGACGTTTTGAGTGGGTACTCTAGTCATGTCGGTGGTAAGGCCCGAGCGGACATCGTCGGATTGCGGTTCTGATTACCCTCTACTCAAAGTAAAACAGCCTCTAGAAACTCGTGAAAAAAAATTTCGAGGGATCCAACGGTCGGATCTATTGTTATGGACCTTTTGAGCTGGTACTCTAGTCCTGGCGGTGGAAGGCCCGAACGGACAGCGTCGGAGTGCGGTTCTGATTACCCGCTACTCAAAATAAAACCTCCTCAAGAAACTCATGTAAAACATTTTGTAGCGATCCAACGGTCGGATCTATTGTTATGGACCTTTTGAGCAGGTACTCTAGTCGTGCCGGTCTAAGGCCCGACCGGACATCGTCGGAGTGCTGTTCTGATTACCCGCTACTCAAAGTAAAACAGCCTCCAGAAACTCGTGAAAAACATTTTTGAGCGATCCAACGGTCGGATCTATAGTTATGGATGTTTTAAGCCGGTATTCTAGTTGTGTTGGTGGTAAGACCCCACCGGACATCGTCGCCTGTGGTTCTGATTACCAGCTACTGAAAGTAAAACAGCCTCTGGAAACTCGTGAAAATAATTTTAGAGCGATCCAACAGTCGGATCTATTGTTACGGACCTTTTGAGCCAGGTACTCTAGTCATGTCGGTGGTAAGGCCCGACCGGTACTCTAGTCGTGTCGGTGGTAAGGCCCGACCGGACAACGTCGGAGTGCGGTTGTGATTACCAGTACTCAAAGTAGGACAGCCTCCAGAAACTCGTGAAAAAAATTTTAGATCGATCCAACGACCGGATCTATTGTTAGGGACCTTTTAAGCTAGTACTCTAGTGATGTCGGTGGTAAGGCCCGAGCGCACATCGTCGGAGTGCGGTTCTGATTACCAGCTACTCAAAGTAAAACAACCTCCGGAAACTCGTGAAAAAAATTTTAGAGCGATCCAACGGTCATATCTAAAGTTAAGAACCTTTTGAGCCGGTCGTCTAGTCGTGTCGGTGGTAAGGCCCGACCGGACATCGTCGGAGTGCGGTTTTGATTACCGGTACTCAAAGTAGGACAGCCTCCGGAAACTCGTGAAAAAAATTTTAGAGTGATCCAACGGTCAGATCTATTGTTATGGATGTTTTGAGCCGGTACTCTAGTCATGTCGGTGGTAAGGCCCGAGCGGACATCGTCAGAGTGCGGTTCTGATAACCCTCTACTCAAAGTAAAACAGCCTCTAGAAACTCGTGAAAAAAAATTTCGAGCGATCCAACGGTCGGATCTATAGTTATGGACCTTTTGAGCCGGGACTCTTGTCGTGTCGATAGTAAGGCCCGACCGGACGCGTCGCGCTGCGGTTTTGATTACCAGTACTCAAAGTAAAACGGCTTATGGAAACTCGTGAAAAAAATTTTAGAGCGATCCAAAAGTCGGATCTATTGTTATGGAGCTTTTGAGCCAGTACTCTAGTCCTGGCGGTGGAAGGCCCGAACAGACAGCATCGGAGTGCGGTTCTGATTACCCGCTACTCAAAATAAAACCTCCTCAAGAAACTCATGTAAAAACTTTTGTAGCGATCCAACGGTCGGATTTATTGTTATGGACCTTTTGAGCCGGAACTCTAGTCGTGCCGGTTGTAAGGCCCGACCGGACATCGTCGGAGTGCTGTTCTGATTACCCGCTACTCAAAGTAAAACAGCCTCCAGAAACTCGTGAAAAATTTTTTGAGCGATCCAACGGCCGGATCTATAGTTGTGGACGTTTTAAGCCGGTACTCTAGTTGTGTTGGTGGTAAGGCCCCACCGGACATCGTTGACCTGCGGTTCTGATTACCAGCTACTCAAAGTAAAACAGCCTCCGGAAACACGTGAAAATAATTTAGAGCGATCCAACAGTCGGATCTATTGTTAGGGGCCTTCTGAGTCGGTACTCTAGTCATGTCGGTTGTAAGGCCCGACCGGTACTCTAGTCGTGTCGATGGTAAGGACCGACCGGACGTCGTCGGAGTGCGGTTTTGATTAGCAGTACTCAAAGTAGGACAGCCTCCAGAAACTCGTGAAAAAAATTTTAGATCGATCCAACGATTGGATCTATTGTTATGGACCTTTTAAGCTAGTACTCTAGTGATGTCGGTGGTAAGGCTCGAGCGCACATCGTCGGAGTGCAGTTTTGATTACCCTCTACTCAAAGTAAAACAGCCTCTAGAAACTCGTGAAAAAAAATTTCGAGCGATCCAACGGTCGGATCTATAGTTATGGACCTTTTGAGCCGGGACTCTTGTCGTGTCGATGGTAAGGCCCGACCGGACGTCGTCGCGGTGCGTTTCTGATTACCAGTACTTAAAGTAAAACAGCCTATGGAAAGTCGTGAAAAAAATTTTAGAGCGATCCAAAAGTCGGATCTATAGTTATGGACCTTTTGAGCCGGGACTCTTGTCGTGTCGATGGTAAGGCCCGAACGGACAGCGTCGGAGTGCGGTTCTGATTACCAGTACTCAAAGTAAAACAGCCTATGGAAAGTCGTGAAAAAATTTTTAGAGCGATCCAAAAGTCGGATCTATTGTTATGGACCTTTTGAGCCGGTACTCTAGTCCTGGTGGTGGAAGGCCCGAACGGACAGCGTCAGAGTGCGGTTCTGATTACCCGCTACTCAAAATAAAACCTCCTCAAGAAACTCATGTAAAAAATTTTGTAGCGATCCAACGGTCGGATCTATTGTTATGGACCTTTTGAGCCGGTACTCTAGTCGTGCCGGTTGTAAGGCCCGACCGGACATCGTCGGAGAGCTGTTCTGATTACCCGCTACTCCAAGTAAAACAGCCTCCAGAAACTCGTGAAAAAAATTTTTGAGCGATCCATCGGTCGGATCTATAGTTCTGGACGTTTTAAGCCGGTAGTCTAGTTGTGTTGGTGGTAAGGCCCCACCGGACATCGTCGCCTGCGGTTCTGATTACCAGCTACTGAAAGTAAAACAGCCTCCGTAAACTCGTGAAAATAATTTTAGAGCGATCCAACAGTCGGATCTATTGTTACGGACCTTTTAAGCCAGGTACTCTAGTCATGTCGGTGGTAAGGCCCGATCGGTACTCTAGTCGTGTCGGTGGTAAGGCCCGACCGGACATCGTCGGAGTGCGGTTCTGATTACCAGTACTCAAAGTAGGACAGCCTCCAGAAACTCGTGAAAAACATTTTTGAGCGATCCAACGATCGGATCTATTGTTATGGACCTTTTAAGCTAGTACTCTAGTGATGTCGGTGGTAAGGCCCGAGAGCACATCGTCGGAGTGCGGTTCTGATTACCAGCTACTCAAAGTAAAACAACCTCCGGAAACTCGTTAAAAAAATTTTAGAGCGATCCAACGGTCAGATCTAAAGTTAAGAACCTTATGAGCCGGTCCTCTAGTCGTGTCGGTGGTAAGGCCCGACCGGACATCGTCGGAGTGCGGTTTTGTTTAGCAGTACTCAAAGTAGGACAGCCCCCGGAAACTAGTGAAAAAAATTTTAGAGCGATCCAACGGTCGGATCTATTGTTATGGACGTTCTGAGCCGGTACTCTAGTCATGTCGGTGGTAAGGCCCTAGCGGACATCGTCGGAGTGTGGTTCTGATTACCCTCTACTCAAAGTAAAACAGCCTCTAGAAACTCGTGAAAAAAAATTTCGAGCGATCCAACGGTCGGATCTATAGTTATGGACCTTTTGAGCCGGGACTCTTGTCGTGTCGGTGGTAAGGCCCGACCGGACATCGTCGGCCTGCGCTTCTGATTACCCGCTACTCAAAGTAAAACAGCTTCCGGAAACTCGCGAAAATAATTTTAGAGCGATCCAACAGTCGGATCTATTGTTAGGGGCCTTTTGAGCCGGTAATCTAGTCATGTCAGTGGTAAGGCCCGACCGGTACTCTAGTCGTGTCGATGGTAAGGCCCGACCAGACATGGTCGGAGTGCGGATTTGACTACTAGTACTCAAAGTAGGACAGCCTCCAGAAACTCGTGAAAAAATTTTAGATCGATCCTACGATCGGATCTATTGTTATGGACCTTTTAAGCTAGTACTCTAGTGATGTCGGTGGTAAGGCCCGAGCGCACATCGTCAGAGTGCGGTTCTGATTACCAGCGACTCAAAGTAAAACAACCTCCGGAAACTCGTGAAAAAAATTTCAGAGCGATCCATCAGTCTGATCTGAAGTTAAGAACCTTTTGAGCCGGTCCTCTAGTCGTGTCGGTGGTAAGGCCCGACTGGACGTCGTCGGAGTGCGATTCTGATTACCCGCTACTTAAAGTAAAACAGCCTCCGGAAACTCCTAAAAAAAATTTTAGAGCAATCCAACGGTCGGATCTATTGTTGTGGACGTTTTGAGCCGGTACTCTAGTCATGTCGGTGGTAAGGCCCGATCGGACATCGTCGGAGTGCGGTTTTGATTAACCTCTACTCAAAGTAAAACAGCCTCTAGAAACTCGTGAAAAAAAATTTCGAGCGATCCAAAAGTCGGATCTATTGTTACGGACCTTTTGAGCCGGTACTCTAGTCCTGGCGGTGGAAGGCCCGTAGGGACAGCGTCGGAGTGCGGTTCTGATTACCCGCTACTCAAAGTAAAACCTCCTCCAGAAACTCGTGTAAAAAATTTTGTAGCGATTCAACTGTCGGATCTATTGTTATGGACCTTCTGAGCCGGTACTCTAGTCATGCCGGTTGTAAGGCCCGACCGGACATCGTCGGAGTGCTCTTCTGATTACCCGCTACTCAAAGTAAAACAGCCTCCAGAAACTTGTGAAAAAAAATTTAGAGCGATCCAACAGTCGGATCTATTGTTACGGACCTTTTGAGCCTGTACTCTAGTCGTGTCGGTGGTAAGGCTCGACCGGACATCGTCGCCCTGCGGTTCTGATTACCCGCTACTCAAAGTAAAACAGCCTCCGGAAACTCGTGAAAATAATTTTAGAGCGATCCAACAGTCGGATCTATTGTTATGGGCCTTTTGAGCCGATACTCTAGTCATGTCGGTGGTAAGGCCCGACCGGTACTCTAGTCGTGTCGATGGTTAGGCCCGACCGGACATCGTCGGAGTGCGGTTCTGATTACCAGTACTCAAAGTAGGACAGCCTCCAGAAACTCGTGAAAAAAATTATAGAGCGATCCAACGATCGGATATATTGTTATGGACGTTTTGATCCGGTACTCTAGTCATGTCGGTGGTAAGGCCCGAGCGCACATCATCGGAGTACGGTTCTAATTACTAGCTACTCAAAGTAAAACAACCTCCGGAAACTCGTGAAAGAACAATTCGAGCGATCCAACGGTCGAATCTATAGTTATGGACCTTTTGAGCCGGGACTCTTGTCGCGTCGATGGTAAGGCCCGACCGGACGTCGTCGCGGTGCGGTTCTGATTACCAGTACTCAAAGTAAAATAGCCTCTGGAAACTCGTGAAAAAATTTTTAGAACGATCCAGAAGTCGGATCTATGGTTATGGACCTTTTGAGCCGGTACTCTAGTCCTGGCGGTCGAAGGCCGAACGGACAGCGTCGAAGTGCGGTTCTGATTACCCGCAACTCAAAGTAAAACCTCCTCTAAAAACTTATGTAAAAA
The DNA here is from genome assembly GCA_018804465.1 of Populus tomentosa. Taxonomy (NCBI): domain Eukaryota; kingdom Viridiplantae; phylum Streptophyta; class Magnoliopsida; order Malpighiales; family Salicaceae; genus Populus; species Populus tomentosa. Next base: position 41,269 of record JAAWWB010001605.1, read on the forward strand.
CTTTTGTAGCGATCCAACGGTCGGATCTATATTTATGGACCTTTTGAGCCGGTACTCTAGTCGTGCCGGTTGTAAGGCCCGACCGGACATCGTCGGGGTGCGGTTCTGATTACCAGTACTCTAAGTAAAACAGCCTCTGGAAACTCGTGAAAAAAATTTTAGAGCGATCCAAAAGTCGGATCTATTGTTATGGACCTTTTGAGCAGGTACTCTAGTCCTGGCGGTGGAAGGCCCGAACGGAGAGCGTCGGAGTGTGGTTTTGATTACCCGCAACTCAAAGTAAAACCTCCTCCAAAAACTCCTGTAAAAACTTTTGTAGCGATCCAACGGTCGGATCTATTGTTATAGACCTTTTGAGCCGGTACTCCAGTCGTGCCGGTTGTAAGGCCCGACCGGACATCGTCGGAGTGCTGTTCTGATTACCCGCTACTCAAAGTAAAACAGCCTCCAGAAACTCGGGAAAAAAATTTTCGAGCGATACAACGGTCGAATCTATAGTTAGGGACGTTTTGAGCCGGGACTCTTGTCGTGTTGGTGGTAAGGCCTGACCGGACTGCGTCGGAGTGCGGTTCTGATTACCTGTTACTCAAAGTAAAACCGCCTCCAGAAACTCGTGTAAAAAATTTTATAGCGATCCAACGGTCGAATCTATTGTTATGGACCTTTTGAGCCGGTGCTCTAGTCATGCCGGTTGTAAGGCCCGACCGGACATCGTCGGAGTGTTGTTCTAATTACCCGCTACTCAAAGTAAAACAGCCTCCAGAAACTCGTGAAAAAAATTTTCGAGCGATCCAACGGTCGGATCTATAGTAATGGATGTTTTGAGCCGGGCTCTTGTCGTGTCGATGGTAAGGCCCGAACGGACGTCGTCGCGGTGCGGTTCTGATTACCAGTACTCAAAGTAAAACAGCCTCTGGAAACTCGTGAAAAACATTTTAGAGGGATCTAAAAGTCGGATCTATTGTTATGGACCTTTTGAGCCGGTACTCTAGTCCTGGCGGTGGAAGGCCCGAACGGACAGCGTCGGAGTGCGGTTCTGATTACCCGCTACTCAAAATAAAACCTCCTCCAGAAACCCGTGTAAAAAATTTTGTAGCGATCCAACTGTCGGATCTATTGTTATGGACCTTTTGAGCCGGTACTCCAGTCATGCCGGTTGTAAGGCCCGACCGGACATCGTCGGAGTGCTGTTCTGATTACCCGCTACTCAAAGTAAAACAGCCTCCAGAAACTCGTGAAAAAAATTGTAACAACCCGGCTTTTCAAGCCCAAATCAACAATAATATTTTTTTTTTTATATACTTGACACACATCATGTCGGTAATCGGCGAACATGTTCCCTTCACATCATCAATATATAATCCATACATCAACAACAACTAACATTTCATTTAAAAGTGAATCTTACATAAACTCATAATATTATGTTTGCATGACGAGAAGTTTGCATTTAAAATATGCATGCATAGTCATGAATTTGTATTCTATCCTACAAATAGTCATCACGAATATAATCTAAAAGGATCTAATAATAGTTATATATTCAGTACATTGATTCATATAAAATACATCATGATTTAGAATGCAACTACGTGATTCTTGCAAAAATGGGTTCCCGTGAATCGGGTTTCCTAGGCACCTTGTTGGTATGACGTCCCTACTGCAGAACAAAACATTTACAAGAATGCAATTACTTAATAATAATAACAACAATAATAATAACAATAAGAAAATGGTCTAGTAGTTTAATGAAGCATTAACATTATCTCATGTTTGAAGCGTGACATTTGTAGTTCCTTTATGTTCTTGCTATACACAACTTGCAGTACATATAGATGCACCAATTCTTGCAATCAACTATAATCTTAAATCTGGCCCTTCTTTTAAGACATCATTTGTCGAGGTTAACCATTCACTCACCCCACCCATCCCCTTCGAATTCCATCAGCTAGAACTAATCAACCGTTTGTCCCGGTCATCCCTTTGGATGCCATTAGCTGAAGCTAATCAATTGTTTGTCCCGGTCCATTCGGATGCCATTAGCCGAAGCTAATCAGTCGTTTGTCCCGGTCATCCATTCGGATGCCATTAGCCGAAGCTAATCAATGGATTGTCCCGGTCATCCCTTTGGATGCCATTAGCCGAAGCTAATCAGTCGTTTGTCCCGGTCATCCATTTGGATGCCATTAGCCGAAGCTAATCAATTGTTTGTCTCGGTCCATTCGGATGCCATTAGACGAAGTTAATCAATCGTTTGTCCCGGTCATCCATTCGGATGCTATTAGCTGAAGCTAATCAATTGATTGTCCCGGTCATCCCTTTGGATGCCATTAGCCGAAGCTAATCAACCATTTGTCAACATTTTAAGCATTTGGCAAATCTGATATCTGAATTAACATAATACAATAACTTTCATGATAAAGTATTTTCATTATTCAACATTATTTAAAAGGAAGGTGGAAGTCACCTACCTGCAGTAGAAGTTCTACTCGTGCTCCCTTGTTGCTGCTGTTGCACCACACCGGTGGTCCCTCCTACAGTCACAGACTCATCTCATAAATTTTTCTAATTCAAGGATATGTTTTATAATAATCATATCAATAGCTAATAAATCTTTCTTTCAATCATTTCTTTCTTTATATCTTATGTTTTTCTCATTACACCCATTAATGTTGTCATCCTTTATCCAACCATAGTGATCATTCCTTCAGGCCGATATTATAAAGAATCCATATTAATCTATTACTCATATGTTACTTTTTTTTATGCATGTTCATTTCCTCATAATAACATACATACATATATCATGTATATTTTCAGAGTTAGTATCTCAATATGCAAGTGTTCGTATGACTTAATTCTTTTATATAGTATTCTCGTGGAAGTCTACTGTTACTGTCTAACTTTGAACTGTTACTATCCATTTTCCAACTGTTACTATCTGACTTTGAAGTGTAACTGTTTGACTTTTTCAACTGTTACTGTTTGACTTTGAACTGTTATTGTTTGACTTTTTTCCAACTGTTACTGTTTGACTTTTTTCCAACTGTTACTGTTTGACTTCGAACTGTTACTGTTTGACTTTGAACTGTTACTGTTTGACTTTGAACTGTTACTGTTTGACTTTTTCCAACTGTTATTGTTTGACTTCGAACTGTTACTGTCTCACTTTGAACTGTTACTGTGAAGACATTTGAACTGTTACTATCTAAACATTGAACTGTTATTTTCTAGACATTTGAACTGTTACTGTCCACACATTGAACTGTTACTGTCCACACATTGAACTGTTACTACCTAAACACTCATCAGATTTTTAACTATATCTAGAGTTATTGTCTAACTTTGAACTATATTTCGAGCGAGATTAGTCTCGTTGGAAAGCTAATACACAAGGCTACAAGTTCTCTGAAGGAAGGAGAACCCATTTCTTCCTTTGAGATAGTCAAAATTGCTCATCAACAAACACTACCCTACAGGGTCTGTTAGGACCCAATCTCGGTTGATGACCTATAGTTGGGGTTCTACAACTCCATATTGAGCAAGACCAATTTCTTAGTTAGCTAACATCAAAACTACAATTACTATGGAGAAACTTTATCCTAATTTTCTCATCCTTCTACTCAAATTCTCTCCAAAAGTTAGGAGACGAATCTATCCAGATTCATCAACCTTTCCAATTACACAAAATATCCACAATTTAACTTTTTTTTCTCTATCGTCTCAACCCCTGGCCATATCACATATGATTTAAGACTGTAAAAAAAAAAAGAATATCTTTATAAGAGCCAATTTATCTTATTTATTTCAATCTTCCCTCTTACCGTCAAAATAAAACATTCTTGTTGATTTTACAAACTTTCCGTATAATATTCTTCTAAACATAATCATTCACACAATTTCTATCAACTATAAATAACAAAGGAATAATATTCCAAACAATCTATACTGTCAAGTTGTAATGCATTATTATGAGTATAACATATCCAAATATTAACTTCATCAAATGGTGAAATTTCTAGAAATATGGGTTTAACCGAACTGACCTCAAACTTGCAGACCTACTGTACGAGATACACAACTTCTATACCGAATGTATGTTTCAGATCTTAACCGTTCTGAATCTAGACATAATCAGGAAGAACAACATATCCAAGTTATAGCCTAATCCAACGGTGGCCGAAGGAGAAAACAGACAACAAAGAAGACTATCAAGAAGTGTATTTCCCCAGATATATTCCCCCCCTGTATCTCTCAAACAAGGACTGATATAGATAATCCCTACGGTGACAATGTACACAACATGGATGAGAACAACATATCCGAATATCGTGCTGATCCAACGGTGGAAGGTGGAGTTATAGCTGTCGGTTGATCTGCCATCAATATATCTTCTCTCCAGCCTCTCTCTTACTCTTGCCAGTCCCCCCAAGAGAGGAAATATAATGATATTTATACTTCTAACATCTTGTTAATTGCACATTTATCCCCACCCCTTTTTATCATTTGTACATAAACTCCCAACCTTCTGTTATTCGAATATTGACCTCTCTTGATCTTCCATATTCATTTTGTCCTCACAAATGTTTTTTCTTTTCAATGATATAGTACTATATTCACTTTTTATTTCATTAATTTCACTATTTTTATCTTAATTTAGGTTTCTTTAATTTAATGGACCTTTTAAGCTAGTACTCTAGTGATGGCGGTGGTAAGCCCGAGCGCACATCGTCGGAGTGCGGTTTTGATTACCAGCTACTCAAAGTAAAACAACCTCGGGAAACTCGTGAAAAAAATTTTAGAGCGATCCAACGGTCAGATCTAAAGTTAAGAAACTTTTGAGCCGGTCCTCTAGTCGTGTCGGTGGTAAGGCCCGACAGGACAGCGTCGGAGCGCGGTTCTGATTACCCGCTACTCAAAGTAAAACAGCCTTCGGAAAGTCATGTAAAAATTTTTGTAGCTATCCAACAGTCGGATCTATTGTTATGGACCTTTTGAGCCGGTAATCTAGTCGTGCCGGTTGTAAGGCCCGACCGGACATCGTCGGAGTGTTGTTCTAATTACCCGCTACTCAAAGTAAAACAGCCTCCAGAAATTCGTGAAAAAAATTTTCGAGCGATCCAACGGTCGGATCTATAGTTATGGACGTTTTGAGCCGGGACTCTTGTCGTGCTGGTGGTAAGGCCCGATCGGACAGCGTCGGAGTGCGGTTCTGATTACCCGCTACTCAAAGTAAAACCGCCTCCAGAAACTCGTGTAAAAATTTTTATACCGATCCAACGGTCGGATCTATTGTTATGAACCTTTTGAGTTGGTACTCTAGTCGTGCCGGTTGTAAGGCCCGACCGGACATCGTCGGAGTGTTGTTCTGATTACCCGCTACTCAAAGTAAAACAGCCTCCAGAAACTCGTGAAAAAAATTTTAGAGCGATCCAACGGTCGGATCTATTGTTATGGAAGTTTTGAGCTGGTACTCTAGTCATGTCAGTGGTAAGGCCCGACCGGACAGCATCGTAGTGCGGTTCTGATTACCCGCTACTCAAAGTAAAACCGCCTCCAGAAACTCATGTAAAAATTTTTGTAGCTATCCAACGGTCGGATCTATTGTTATGGACCTTTTGAGCCGGTAATCTAGTCGTGCCGGTTGTAAGGCCCGACCGGACATCGTCGGAGTGTTGTTCTGATTACCCGCTACTCAAAGTAAAACAGCCTCCAGAAAATCGTGAAAAAAATTTTAGAGCGATCCAACGGTCGGATCTATTGTTATGGACGTTTTGAGCCGGTACTCTACTCATGTCGGTGTTAAGGCCCGATCGGTCATCGTCGGAGTTCGGTACTGATTCCACGCTACTCGAAGTAAAACAGCTTCTGGAAACTCGTTAAAAAAATTTTAGAGCGATCCAACGGTCGGATCTATAGTTATGGAAGTTTTGAGCCGGGACTCTTGTCGTGCTGGTGGTAAGGCCCGAGCGGACATCGTCGGAGTGTTGTTCTAATTACCCGCTACTCAAAGTAAAACAGCCTCCAGAAACTCGTGAAAAAAATTTTCGAGCGATCCAACGGTCGAATCTATAGTTATGGAAGTTTTGAGCCGGGACTCTTGTCGTGCTGGTGGTAAGGCCCGAGCGGACAGCGTCGGAGTGCGGTTCTGATTACCCGCTACTCAAAGTAAAACAGCCTCCAGAAACTCGTGAAAAAAATTTTCGAGCGATCCAACGGCCGGATCTATAGTTATGGACGTTTTGAGCCGGGACTCTTGTCGTGTTGGTGGTAAGGCCCGACCGGACAGCGTCGGAGTGCGGTTCTGATTACCCGCTACTCAAAGTAAAACAGCCTCCAGAAACTCGTGAAATAAATTTTCGAGCGATCCAACGGTCGGATCTATAGTTGTGGACCTTCTGAGGTGGTACTCTAGTCATGTTGGTGGTAAGGCTCGAGCGGACATCGTTGGAGTGCGGTTCTGATTACCATCTATTCAAAGTAAAACAGCCTCCGGAAACTCGTGAAAAAAGTTTTAGATAGATCCAACATTCGGATCTATTATTATGGACCTTTTGAGCCGTTACTCTAGTCATGTGGGTGGTACGGCCCGACCAAACAGCGTCGGAGTCCGGTTCTGATTACTCCTACTAAACTAAAACAGCATACGGAATCTCCTGAAAAAATTTTAGAGTGATCCAACAGTCGGATCTATTGTTATGGTCCTTTTGAGCTGGTACTCTAGTCGTGCTGGTGGTAAGGCCCGACCAGACATCATCGGAGTGCGGTTCTGATTACCCGCTACTCAAAGTAAAATAGCCTGCGGAATCTTATGAAAAAAATTTCAGAGCGATCCAACAGTCGGATCTATTGTTATGGACCTTTTGAGCCGGTACTCTAGTCGTGTCGGTGGTAAGGCCCGAGCGGATATCGTCGGAGTGCGGTTCTGATTAACCGTTACTCAAAGTAAAATAGCCTCTAGAAACTCGTGAGAAAAATTTTAGAGCGATACAACGGTCGGATCTATTGTTACAGACCTTTTGAGCTGGTACTCTAGTCATAACGGTGGTAAGGCCCAACCAGACATCGTCAGAGTGCGGTTCTGATTACACGCTACTCCAAGTATAACAGCCTCCAGAATCACGTGAAAAAATTTTTAGAG